>JAPFBL010000557.1:0-7500 GCA_026182355.1 Hermatobates lingyangjiaoensis | reverse complement strand
TTTTGGGAATATAGTGATAATTTTCTTTTGTTTAATATTATTCAGGTAATAAATATTATATATTATAAATTCAGGTCTTTTTCTCCACGGAGAATGGGTGAACAAACAAACAAACTCACGAATTTTATACATAAAGCAGGTATTTTCAACCTTTTTTACATCGCGACCCATTTTTGACGCTGAAATTTATTCGCGACCTTTTACTAAGAATAAAAATAAAATTAACAACAAATAAAAAAGGGAAAATTAAAATAAATTTGATCAATAGTAACTTTAATGAGATTGATATTATTAATATGGCAAACCGTTTTACCTCATAAGATGATTTTGGAGTCGTCGGAACGCTTTCGGATGTTGTCTATCTTCAATCGCAACTAACCTACTGACTTGTTATAAAGGGGGTTGGTTATCTGTCAAGTCCACTGCTATCCTGATATTACTATTTTGATTTTATTTAGTTATTTTTAACTAAGGGGGACCACGTCCGAAAGCGCTCCAACGTCTCCAAGATCATTGTACGAGGTAAGAGGGTTTGCCGTATTAATAATATAAATCATACTAACCTCAGTGGTAATAATAATACGCATGTATTTAATAAGATTGATGTGTCGCATTAATAATAAATAAATTATTTATTTAATGTAGTCCTGAGGTAAAATGGATAAACAAACAAAAGTCTTAACACAAATGAAGTTTTATTCAACGCGTTTCGAACACTTTTGTTTCTTATCCGCGTTGAGACTTTCGTTTGTTTATCCATTTGACGTCATAATGAGTAAATACCATACACTTACGGATTGCACAACTAATGATTTAATTTAGTCCTTTATTTTTTTATTTAAAAATAAACAATTTCAAACATTTCGCGACCCCTTGTTTAACCCTTTCGTTACCCCCAAGGGGGTTGAGACCCTCAAGGGGGTCGTGACTCTCAAGGGGTTCGTGACCCTCAAGGGGGTCGTGACCCCCCAAAGGTGTCGTGACTCTCAAGGGTGTCGTGACTCTCAAGGGGGTCGTGACCCCCAAGGGGGTTGTGACCCTCAAGGGGGTTGTGACCCTCAAGGGGGTTGTGACCCTCAAGGGGGTCGTGCCCCCAAGGGGGTCGTGACCCACCGGTTGACAACCCTTGATGTAAAGACTTAACGGCACATACGATATTACCCACCGTCATGTACTTATTGTTGCAGGGTGTAGTGCTATTGTCGTGTTTCATAGTATACCATCTGTGTTTTCTTATTGTTATCTCATTGTGTTTTCTTTCCTCTCCTCTTAAAACAACTGTTGATATCTTCTTTTTTTTTCAGATCAGCCGTCTGTGTGGCAACCCTGCTTCATCTTCCTTCCTTGTCATTAAGATAAGAAAATACTAGGAGAAAGACAGAGATGGAGAAGACAGTGACAGAGAAAGTCATAGAGGTAAGTAATAAGTTAGAGCGAGTGAGTTGATTCTTGAAGTATATTAACAAGAAAAAATTTTTTTATTTTATTTTATTATTATTATTTCAACTTGTTTACCTTTTTATAATCTCCTACTATTGTTTTTATTTTAATACAAAAGTATTTTAAATATTTAAATCATTAAAAGATTCCATCTCAATATTTTGAAGGAATTACATGTTTTGAAGTCGTTTTATGACGTTTTTTCGATTATGTCTGTATGTGTGAGTGTGTGTATCTGTGTATGTGAATGGGTGTATATATATATATATATATATAATATAAATACTGATAAAAGTATCGACCGTGGAATAGAAACTAAACTAAAGTTTATCGGGACTCGGTTAGTTCTTAAGGTTCAAAATAAACTCCCATTGCCAACGTTTTGGTTTTTATTTAAAACCTTTTTCATAGGCTCATATCACATCCATATGTCTTATATTCTCATAGAAAATTGTATTATATCCTCATAGATTTAATTTGAATATGAAGAACTCACAGAGTCCCGATAAACTTTAGTTTTGTGTATATATATATATATATATATGGGTTCTATTGAAACCTATGCCTATTTGTAGCCTAACTTTTTTTCGGATTAATTTTTCCAATTTTCTCACCTTTGACTTCCATAAGTACGGGACAAGATATATAATATATATATATATATATATATAAAAGTTTTGGCTTTCGTCTGGAAGTTGTGATTTTCTTTTTACATCTGCTCATGCCAAATTAAGATGTCTCTTAGGCAATTAATATGGCTTTTAACACCAGCCCATCGCAAGGTTGTTCGTAAATTGGAGCAGACCAGCTTAAAAGTCGTTAACGCAGAGGCTGCTGTGTATTTTAATGAAAGATATTTACGTGAGGATTTGCTGCACACACACACACACACACAACATATATATATATATATATATATCACAAAACACTTTTTCTTTTTCTCGGAGTTTGGTCAGGGTAAATATATGGAATCACCTTTTTGCCAACGTTTCGTCTTTATTTCAAGACATCCTCAGGGCTATAAACTAACAAAAAACAATAAACAATGGACATTTTTTCATTTCTACTTTAAAAACATCATAAACAAATTGAAAAAAGAACTTACTGAAGGCTTGGTTCTGTTACATTTACAAACAACCGTTAACTGTCATTACATGTGCTGAACAGATTGGAAAAATACTTAAGGAAACTAACTTTAAAATAACATATAAAGTAAAGAAAAAATTAAATACATACATTTTTACGAACACCAAATCACCTATCAACAATTTAATTAAAAGCAATATAATATATTCTATTCCTTGCAATAATTGTAATAATGTATACATAGGTCAAACCAAACAATATCTAAAGGATAGATTATCATTACACAAATCAAATTTTAAAAATAAAAAAATGTTTTGTGCCTTAGCCTCTCACGCAATTAAAAATCAACACACATTTCAATTTGAGAATGCATCAATTTTAGATTATGAAACTTCATACAATAAAAGATTGATAAAAGAAATGATACATATCAAAAATAGTAATAATAATACTTGCAATAGAAAAACAGATACAGAAAATTAAAGTAGGATTTATAGTTCCATCATAAATAGTTAAAGATGCAATGTTATCTAGTTTATATTTTTAAGGATTGTTATAATAATGTATTATAAACGTATTATAGATATATATTATGGTGATACATATTATAATAGATATATATTATAATATGTGTATAAGTATATATGTTTATATATAATGGATTGTACTAAAAAAACAGTGGTTCAATAATTTGTCGCTTGGAACAGCACATGTAATGACAGTTAACGGTTGTTTGTAAATGTAACAGAACCAAGCCTTCAGTAAGTTCTTTTTTCAATTTGTTTATGATGTTTTTAAAGTAGAAATGAAAAAATGTCCATTGTTTATTGTTTTTTGTTAGTTTATAGCCCTGAGGATGTCTTGAAATAAAGACGAAACGTTGGCAAAAAGGTGATTCCATATATTTACCCTGACCAAACTCCGAGAAAAAGAAAAAGTGTTTTGTGAATATTTTGTGGTCAAGAAAACAGTACCGTATATATATATCTATATACGTTGACCACGTCGGTTCGCGCTCCGTTCTTCGACGTGGGGAGATCTCTCTCACTTCGTCCTCTCTTCTAGTCTACTCTCCTGATGACGAACAACAGTTCGAAATATTGAATTCTGTAAGTGTTCTTTTTATTCTCTTTTCTGTGTCGTGCTTTGTGTAATTTAAAGTTATATATATATATATATATATATAATATTATATATAAATATATATATATAAATATATATGATCAAACCACAATAAGAAATGGGAAAACAAGTCTTGTTTTCCCATTTCTTATTGTGGTTTGATCATTGATTGTTGTTTCACGTGTTTATGTGAAATCTTTTATATATATATATATATATATATATATATATATATGGTGTGTGTGTGTGTGTGTGTGTGTGTGTGTGTATGTGTGGGTGGGTGGGTGTGTATTGAAAAGCCTGTTTGACCCTGCAGCCTACAATCTTTTGATGGATCAAATTATTGTTTAACAGAGAATTAG
This sequence comes from Hermatobates lingyangjiaoensis, assembly GCA_026182355.1. Taxonomy (NCBI): domain Eukaryota; kingdom Metazoa; phylum Arthropoda; class Insecta; order Hemiptera; family Hermatobatidae; genus Hermatobates; species Hermatobates lingyangjiaoensis. The sequence continues at coordinate 3,490 of JAPFBL010000557.1, read as the reverse complement.
CCCTGAGTGTTTGATAGCTATCACTAAGGGGTTGGGGTGTGATGACGAAGCATGTTTGTGGACAGCTATAGGTGCGTGGGCAGGGATGTGCAAGTCATAGTGGGTGTGGTGGGGGTGTGTTTCAGTTGGTGATAAGGCGAGACAAGCCTAGACCTTGATTAAGGATTTCAAAGTCATATTCACAGACCAGCCCCCCCACACAGAGCACCTGACTTCACCCCACAGGTCAGTCACCCTCATATAACCTTAGTCATCATCCTTTACAATCTATAATCTATAGTATATATATATAAATTCACAAAAGGGGTTCTTGAGGATTTTCGTCATAAAACATACAACCGCTGATTATAAGCCGACGTTTCGGCTTGTATAAGTACATTATAACTTAACTCAAATGCTAATGAAAACTATTTAAATTGTTGAACATACTAACGGTATAAGAAATCTATATAAATAAAATAATGATTTTGTCTGTACATTGCTTAGAACTGACTCATTTCAAGTTTTCTTTACGTTTCATACATTGGAGAAACCGAATCAACCCTTAGAAAAATTTCTGTCGGTTTGTCTGTTTGTCGGTTTGTCTGTTTGTCCGCTTTGTCACAAGTAAACTTTGTCACAAGTAAACTCAGCTACCATAAGACATATAAAACTGAAACTTTTACAGTAGATTTGTGTAGGTCTAACTTAAAATATAGGCTCTGAATTGATTGGAAATTCAACGTAGAAGTGAAGTTATGGACGTTTAAAGCAAAAACGTTTGTCACAAGTAAACTCAGCCACCATAAGACATGGCGAGCTGAAACTTTGACACTGGATTTTTGTATGCCTAACTTAAAATACGGGCTCTAAATAGATTCATAATTCAGTACAGAAACGAAGTTATAGGGCTTTCAGCGTATTTTCCTAACTTTACAGACAAGTTTGTTTTGAAAATACACAGGTGTGGCAAGTAGGTATTGTTGGTTGATTTTAATTTCATTGGAGCATATGAATATATTGCGTATTTGACATCTTTGAAAAGGTGTTTCCCAGAGTTGAGGATGTACTATCTATTACGAATAAATAGTTTTGTAAACGAGCAATTTTCAACTCTTAATATGAACGGGCAGGAAAAATCAACAACCAAGTTCTTACGCTATATCACACCGAGGAAAGAACTTACAAGTCAGTAAAGAGATTGGATTAGTGATGAAGAAGTAGTTCATTATCTAATTGAATTTCTTGACTCTGAATTTATTTCTCCTGGACTGCCTGCTCATGAGTAAAAACTTAGAGTAGGAGCACCAATCATGCTGCAATTTAGTAGCAGTAACAAATTTCATGTTACGAAACATGAGTGCCCCAAAAACTGTGCAACGGGACACGACTCTGAGTTCGTGCTCTACACAGATATGCCATAGAGGCGGACATAATGACTGGATGTGGTATTTGGGAGTCTGTGTGTATACCACACATACCATTGATTCCGAGCCACTGTCTGTTTCCGTTGAAATGATTGCAAAGTCCTGTCAGAGTCTATTTCGCAATGACGTTAACTAAGTCGCAAAGGGAGACTTTATCTAACGCAGGAATTCAAGTTAGCGAAACCAAGTTTTTCTCACATAGTCAACTGTAGATTACTTGCTCAATAGTCAGAGGTTCCAACTGTTTGTTCTTCCATGAACCTGAAAGACAGACAGCTAATGTAGCGTATACAGAGGCATTTGTTTAACACTGTACTAATAATGGTATTTTATACTATTCTATAATTTCTAACTATAGTATTAGTACAATACTATAATTGATATTTTGGAATACCAATTATAGTAGAATTTTTCATTTCGTCAAAGACGGGTACGTTTGCTAGTGTTTACATAAATTGAGTTGTAGTTTTACACAGGTTATGACAGGTTCTTGTGTCTATGGTTGTTATTAACTAAAAGCACTTTATTAAACCTCTACAAATCAATCTTATTTCAGTGACTCACTCAAAAAAATCAGTGTTATCAACTACCAATCAGTGATACAAACTACCATTCAGTGTTACCAACTGCTATTAAATTAATTTGTAATCTTTCTTGTCATTCAAATCATTCATGTTTAAACAGATTGAATACGAAACATTATAACTTTCAAATACTACTGATATACTGAATACATTTAGAACTTCGATCGGTCGGTGCTTTCACGTCTCCACTGATGTGTTATTTCTTCCTTTTCTACTCCTCCTTTCCTTTAGATAGCAAGAAATCCGTGATATTATTATTAAAGTTTTAATGTTATAAACTTTATAAATATAAAATCATTAGTTGTGCCATCCGTAATTGTGTGGTATTTACTTATTCTAAGGTAAAATGGATAAACAAACAAAAGTCTCCACACAAATGAAGTTTTATTCAACGCGTTTCGAACACTTTGTGATCATCAAGAAGACACTATAATACAAATTATATCTAATCAGTTACAAAATTAGAGTGAAATAATAAAATTCAATTAAGTGAATTCAAAGCCGTCATTAATAATCCTTCTGCCTCTCTATGTCTTAATGATCAAATTCCAGGTTGTCCAAAATTTCTTAAACTGTTCCTAGAATCACAAAGAATAAATTAAAAAATAAATAAAAAAAAAGTTTCTTTCCTCTAAATTAGTGGTTCTGGCCTTCTGTATTACAGTTAACGGTTTTCAAGCATATCCAACGCCTTTGTCACCTTATCTCCTAAATGCCTATCTCCACTCTTTCGCAACGGATCTGTTTCCTACTAGTTGATTTCACTGGACCAACCCGTCAGTACCACATCCTTGGGTATGTCTTGAATTCTCTTAATTGACTTTTATTATTTCACTCTAATTTTGTAACTGATTAGATATAATTTGTATTATAGTGTCTTCCTGTTGATGAACACAAAGTGTTCGAAAAGCGTTAAATAAAACTTCATTTTTGTGTGGAGACTTTTGTTTGTTTATCCATTTTAAATCAGAATTTATAAATTTATTTAAAGTTTCTTACACAAAATCAATGACAGTTTCATACGAGACACCAAACGTCATTACAAACGTTATTTATTTACTGATGAATGTAAGTATGTCATTACGTTTTATATACGTAAAATCAAGTATCTTATTACAATGAAAATCAAGTACCTTGCATCGTATACAGTATCCACATCACATCGTATACAGTGGATAGTAAATCCACTGCATCTGAGAACCACACACACACCCCTCCCAACCATATTACAACACTAGAACTTATAATACATATAATATATAATACTTATATATTATTATCATTATTATTATTATATTATAATAATATTATAATAATAATAATATTTTTTTTCCGTCGTAGGATGTGGAAAAATCTGTTCATCAGATCCCTTAGCAAGACGTCTTTGCTTAGGGTATGTGGGGTTGGGGGTCCCGACCCACTAAAAAACCACATCCTATTTCCTGGCAATACCCGACACGGAAACCGTTTGCACATTACTTCATGCCGGTGCCTCATTCC
>JAPFBL010000556.1:147500-178681 GCA_026182355.1 Hermatobates lingyangjiaoensis | reverse complement strand
GAACCCCCTTTCCCTGACCCCCCTTTACCTGAACATCCTTTACCTTAAACCCCTTTGCCTGAAACCCCTTTGCCTGAACCCCTTTGCCTGAACCCCCTTTGCCTAAAACCCCTTTGCCTGAACCCCCTTTTTCTGACCCCCCTTTACCTGAACATCCTTTACCTTAAACCCCTTTGCCTGAAACCCCTTTGCCTGAAACCCCTTTGCCTGAACCCCTTTGCCTGAACCCCCTTTGCCTGAACCCCTTTTGCCTGAAACCCCTTTGACTGAAACCCCTTTGCCTGAAACCCCTTTGCCTGAACCCCCTTTGCCTGAAACCCCTTTGCCTGGACCCCTCTTTGCCTGAACCTCCTTTGCCTCAACCCCCTTTGCCTGGACCCCTCTTTGCCTGAACCTCCTTTGCCTCAACCCCCTTTGCCTGAACCCCCTTTGCCTGAACCCCCTTTGCCTGAACCCCCTTTGCCTGAACCTCCTTTGCCTCAACCCCCTTTGCCTCAACCCCCTTTGCCTGAACCCTCTTTGCCTGAACCTCCTTTGCCTCAACCCCCTTTGCCTGAACCCTCTTTGCCTGAACCTCCTTTGCCTCAACCCCTTTTGCCTGAACCCCCTTTGCCTGAACCCCCTTTGCCTGAACCTCCTTTGCCTGAACCCCCTTTGCCTGACCCTGCCTAGGCGGGCGGCACATAGTCTACGTCTATGACGCCCGCCTCTCTATGAGAGAGAGAGAGAGGGGGGGGGAGATAGAGAAAGGAGAGAGATAGAGAGTAGAGATAGGATAGAGAGAGAGAGAGAGAGGAGAGAGAGAGAGAAAGAGGACACGCACGTTATGCTCATGTCAGTACCAACAAAAAATAACGTAATTTATCCCGTAAAAATAAATACTATAGTACAGCGAGACAAGATCTCCTCCTACCAAGACCTTATTGCCAGGTGGCGTTTGGCCAACAAGGGGTTTTAAGACCTTCTTTCTAACTTACTAATCCAGGAGCACCCAAAACAGGACCCAGAGGAGTCAAATCATTGCAACCCCTGATCCTGGGGTAACGGGTACTTTCCCTCTTGTAGGGGGTCGAGCGAATCCTCAAGGATCCTGTGGTAGACCTAAAACTGTAGAACCTCTGTGGGGGGTCGGCCATTCAAATACTATGATACACAAAAGACAGGTGGGCAGTCATTGGCGAATTTAATGACTAATTTAACCAGGACTAATGTTATCTGGGAAAAGTGAGGGTTTACTGTATTCCCAGAACGGGGGGGGGGGGGGGGGGCATTAACAAAGGAAGTTCTTTCCCATTCTATAACTATGTCGAAAATCTGATGTGAAGATGTCACATAGAATGACACAGAAACCTAGCGAGCAATGGGAACTGAAATGACAGAAAACTTTGCTTGCCTTTGTAGATCAGCCTAAAAAAAAGATGTTTTTTTTACGTAAAAAACATCGATCTGCTCTACTTTATTCCGCGGTATGGTCGAAAGGCTCATGGGACCACTTGTTGTTTGAGTGTGAACTATTGGAAGGAAATATGGTAGAGTGAACCTTGTCAAAGAAGTGCTGACCTCTGGTGTTACATAGCCTGAACTTGTAAAGACACTGTGAACCTTTTTTCAGAAATTAGGGAATAACGCGGATTTAGACAAGTAAAGTTATAAATGTCTTATATAATTATTAAGCTGGACTAATATTTAATTGTAAAATCGATTAGTTATTTATTTTATGTAAATAAGAAGATGGTTTAACTCAGTTTAAGTGTATTCAAATGTTAATACATGTTATATTGTAAAATTAAAATGTGATACAATAGAATACGTAGTACAAGTGCCCTCTTGGAGGAGTAATTCGCGTTACGAGCAGCCATTCCTAAGAAGTTTTGATTTGTACAACGAGTAAAAATTCTTAGTATGAGCAACGGTTTTCCTCGTGACCTAGACGACCTTGCTCATGACCTAGTCCCAGGGAGTCTTCCTCATCACCTAGACGACCTTGCTTGTGACCTACACGGTCTTCCTCGTGACCTAGACGACCTTGCAATGTGGCCTAGACTGTCTTCCTCGTGACCTAGACGATCTTGCTTGTAATCTAGACGGTTTTACTCGTCACTTAGAGGGTCTTCCTCGTAACCTAGACGACCTTGCAATGTGGCCTAGACTGTCTTCCTCGTGACCTAGACGATCTTGCTTGTAATCTAGACGGTTTTACTCGTCACTTAGAGGGTTTCCTCGTAACCTAGACGACCTTGCAATGTGGCCTAGACGTCTTCCTCGTGACCTAGACGATCTTGCTTGTAATCTAGACGGTTTTACTCGTCACTTAGAGGGTCTTCCTCGTAACCTAGACGACCTTGCAATGTGGCCTAGACGGTCTTCCTCGTGACCTAGACGATCTTGCTTGTAATCTAGACGGTCTTACTCGTCACTTAGAGGGTCTTCCTCGTAACTAGACGAATTGCAATGTGGCCTAGACTGTCTTCCTCGTAACCTAGACGACCTTGCAATGTGGCCTAGACTGTCTTCCTCGTGACCTAGACGATCTTGCTTGTAATCTAGACGGTTTTACTCGTCACTTAGAGGGTCTTCCTCGTAACCTAGACGACCTTGCAATGTGGCCTAGACGGTCTTCCTCGTGACCTAGACGATCTTGCTTGTAATCTAGACGGTTTTACTCGTCACTTAGAGGGTCTTCCTCGTAACCTAGACGACCTTGCAATGTGGCCTAGACTGTCTTCCTCGTGACCTAGACGATCTTGCTTGTAATCTAGACGGTTTTACTCGTCACTTAGAGGGTTTCCTCGTAACCTAGACGACCTTGCAATGTGGCCTAGACTGTCTTCCTCGTGACCTAGACGATCTTGCTTGTAATATAGACGGTCTTACTCGTCACTTAGAGGGTCTTCCTCGTAACCTAGACGACCTTGCAATGTGGCCTAGACGGTCTTCCTCGTGACCTAGACGATCTTGCTTGTAATATAGACGGTCTTACTCGTCACTTAGAGGGTCTTCCTCGTGACCTAGACTATCTTGCTTGTAATCTAGACGGTTTTACTCGTCACTTAGAGGGTCTTCTCGTAACCTAGACGACCTTGCAATGTGGCCTAGACTGTCTTCCTCGTGACCTAGACGATCTTGCTTGTAATACTAGACGGTCTTTACTCGTCACTTAGAGGGTCTTCCTCGTAACCTAGACGACCTTGCAATGTGGCCTAGACTGTCTTCCTCGTGACCTAGACGATCTTGCTTGTAATATAGACGGTCTTACTCGTCACTAGAGGGTCTTCCTCGTAACCTAGACGACCTTGCAATGTGGCCTAGACGGTCTTCCTCGTGACCTAGACGATCTTGCTTGTAATATAGACGGTCTTACTCGTCACTTAGAGGGTCTTCCTCGTGACCTAGACTATCTTGCTTGTAATCTAGACGGTTTTACTCGTCACTTAGAGGGTCTTCCTCGTAACCTAGACGACCTTGCAATGTGGCCTAGACTGTCTTCCTCGTGACCTAGACGATCTTGCTTGTAATATAGACGGTCTTACTCGTCACTTAGAGGTCTTCCTCGTAACCTAAGACGAACCTTGCAATGTGGCCTAGACGGTCTTCCTCGTGACCTAGACGATCTTGCTTGTAATATAGACGGTCTTACTCGTCACTTAGAGGGTCTTCCTCGTGACCTAGACTATCTTGCATTGTAATCTAGACGGTTTACTCGTCACTAGAGGGTCTTCCTCGTAACCTAGACGACCTTGCAATGTGGCCTAGACTGTCTTCCTCGTGACCTAGACGATCTTGCTTGTAATATAGACGGTCTTACTCGTCACTTAGAGGGTCTTCCTCGTAACCTAGACGACCTTGCAATGTGGCCTAGACGGTCTTCCTCGTGACCTAGACGATCTTGCTTGTAATATAGACGGTCTTACTCGTCACTTAGAGGGTCTTCCTCGTGACCTAGTACGTATCTTGCTTGTAGCTAGACGGTCTTCTGTGACCTAGAGGGATCTTGCTCGTAACTATAGACGACCTGTGCATATGTGGCACTTAGACTGTCTTCCTCGTGACCTAGACGATCTTGCTTGTAATATAGACGGTTTACTCGTCACTTAGAGGGTCTTCCTCGTAACCTAGACGACCTTGCAATGTGGCCTAGACTGTCTTCCTCGTGACCTAGACGATCTTGCTTGTAATATAGACGGTCTTACTCGTCACTTAGAGGGTCTTCCTCGTAACCTAGACGACCTTGCAATGTGGCCTAGACGGTCTTCCTCGTGACCTAGACGATCTTGCTTGTAATATAGACGGAAATTCGTGTAGAGTGAACCTCGTCACTTAGAGGGTCTTCCTCGTAGACCTAGACGACCTTGCAATGTGGCCTAATTACAGACGATCTGCTTGTAATTAGACGGTTTCTCGTACTTAGAGGGTCTTCCTCGTAACCTAGACGTCCTTGCAATGTGGCACTAGACTGTCTTCCTCGTGACCTAGACGATCTTGCTTGTAATCATAGACGGTCTTACTCGTCACTTAGAGGGTCTTCCTCGTAACCTAGACGACCTTGCAATGTGCCTAGACGGTCTTCCTCGTGACCTAGACGATCTTGCTTGTAATGATACGGTCTTACTCGTCACTTAGAGGGTCTTCCTCGTGACCTAGACATCTTGCTTGTAATCTAGACGGTTTTACTCGTCACTTAGAGGGTCTTCCTCGTAACCTAGACGACCTTGCAATGTGGCCTAGACTGGTCTTCCTCGTGACCTAGACGATCTTGCTTGTAATTAGACGGTCTTACTCGTCACTTAGAGGGTCTTCCTCGTAACCTAGACGACCTTGCAATGTGGCCTAGACTGTCTTCCTCGTGACCTAGACGATCTTGCTTGTAATCTAGACGGTTTTACTCGTCACTTAGAGGGTCTTCCTCGTAACCTAGACGACCTTGCAATGTGGCCTAGACGGTCTTCCTCGTGACCTAGACGATCTTGCTTGTAATAGACGTTACTCGTCACTAGAGTCTTCCTCGTACCTAGACGACTTGCAATTGGCACTTAGAGGTGTCTTCCTCGTGACCTAGACGATCTTGCTTGTAATCTAGACGGTCTTTACTCGTCACTTAGAGGGTCTTCCTCGTAACCTAGACGACTTGCAATGTGGCCTAGACTGGTCTTCCTCGTGACCTAGACGATCTTGCTTGTAATCTAGACGGTTTTACTCGTCACTTAGAGGGTCTTCCTCGTAACCTAGACGACCTTGCAATGTGGCCTAGACTGTCTTCCTCGTGACCTAGACGATCTTGCTTGTAATCTAGACGGTCTTACTCGTCACTTAGAGGGTCTTCCTCGTAACCTAGACGACTTGCAATGTGGCCTAGACTGTCTTCCTCGTAACCTAGACGACTTGCAATCTAGACGGTCTTCCTCGTGACCTAGAGGGTCTTCCTCGTAACCTAGACGTTGTTTAGACGGTCTTCCTCGTACCTAGACGACTTGCAATTGGCACTTAGAGGGTCTTCCTCGTGACCTAGACTATCTTGCTTGTAATCTAGACGGTTTTACTCGTCACTTAGAGGGTCTTCCTCGTAACCTAGACGACCTTGCAATGTGGCCTAGACTGTCTTCCTCGTGACCTAGACGATCTTGCTTGTAATATAGACGGTCTTACTCGTCACTTAGAGGGTCTTCCTCGTAACCTAGACGACCTTGCAATGTGGCCTAGACTGTCTTCCTCGTGACCTAGACGATCTTGCTTGTAATATAGACGGTCTTACTCGTCACTTAGAGGGTCTTCCTCGTGACCTAGACGATCTTGCATGTGGCCTAGACGGTTTTACTCGTGACTTAGAGGGTCTTCCTCGTAACCTAGACGACCTTGCAATGTGGCACTTAGACTGTCTTCCTCGTGACCTAGACGATCTTGCTTGTAATATAGACGGTTCTTACTCGTCACTTAGAGGGTCTTCCTCGTAACCTAGACGACCTTGCAATGTGGCCTAGACGTCTTCCTCGTGACCTAGACGATCTTGCTTGTAATATAGACGGTCTTACTCGTCACTTAGAGGGTCTTCCTCGTGACCTAGACGTATCTTGCAATGTATCTAGACGGTTTTCCTCGTGACCTTAGAGGATCTTCCTTGTAACCTAGACGACCTTGCAATCGTGCCTTAGAGGGTCTTCCTCGTGACCTAGACGATCTTGCTTGTAATATAGACGGTCTTACTCGTCACTTAGAGGGTCTTCCTCGTAACCTAGACGACCTTGCAATGTGGCCTAGACGGTCTTCCTCGTGACCTAGACGATCTTGCTTGTAATATAGACGGTCTTACTCGTCACTTAGAGGGTCTTCCTCGTAACCTAGACGACCTTGCAATGTGGCCTAGACGGTCTTCCTCGTGACCTAGACGATCTTGCTTGTAATATAGACGGTCTTACTCGTCACTTAGAGGGTCTTCCTCGTGACCTAGACGATCTTGCAATGTGGAATCTAGACGGTCTTACTCGTGACCTAGAGGATCTTGCTTGTAATATAGACGGTCTTACAATCGTGGCACTTAGACTGGTCTTCCTCGTGACCTAGACATCTTGCTTGTAATATAGACGGTCTTACTCGTCACTTAGAGGGTCTTCCTCGTAACCTAGACGACCTTGCAATGTGGCCTAGACTGTCTTCCTCGTGACCTAGACGATCTTGCTTGTAATATAGACGGTCTTACTCGTCACTTAGAGGGTCTTCCTCGTAACCTAGACGACCTTGCAATGTGGCCTAGACGGTCTTCCTCGTGACCTAGACGATCTTGCTTGTAATATAGACGGTCTTACTCGTCACTTAGAGGGTCTTCCTCGTGACCTAGACTATCTTGCTTGTAATCTAGACGGTTTTACTCGTCACTTAGAGGGTCTTCCTCGTAACCTAGACGACCTTGCAATGTGGCCTAGACTGTCTTCCTCGTGACCTAGACGATCTTGCTTGTAATATAGACGGTCTTACTCGTCACTTAGAGGGTCTTCCTCGTAACCTAGACGACCTTGCAATGTGGCCTAGACGGTCTTCCTCGTGACCTAGACGATCTTGCTTGTAATATAGACGGTCTTACTCGTCACTTAGAGGGTCTTCCTCGTGACCTAGACTATCTTGCTTGTAATCTAGACGGTTTTACTCGTCACTTAGAGGGTCTTCCTCGTAACCTAGACGACCTTGCAATGTGGCCTAGACTGTCTTCCTCGTGACCTAGACGATCTTGCTTGTAATATAGACGGTCTTACTCGTCACTTAGAGGGTCTTCCTCGTAACCTAGACGACCTTGCAATGTGGCCTAGACGGTCTTCCTCGTGACCTAGACGATCTTGCTTGTAATATAGACGGTCTTACTCGTCACTTAGAGGGTCTTCCTCGTGACCTAGACTATCTTGCTTGTAATCTAGACGGTTTTACTCGTCACTTAGAGGGTCTTCCTCGTAACCTAGACGACCTTGCAATGTGGCCTAGACTGTCTTCCTCGTGACCTAGACGATCTTGCTTGTAATATAGACGGTCTTACTCGTCACTTAGAGGGTCTTCCTCGTAACCTAGACGACCTTGCAATGTGGCCTAGACGGTCTTCCTCGTGACCTAGACGATCTTGCTTGTAATATAGACGGTCTTACTCGTCACTTAGAGGGTCTTCCTCGTAACCTAGACGACCTTGCAATGTGGCCTAGACGGTCTTCCTCGTGACCTAGACGATCTTGCTTGTAATATAGACGGTCTTACTCGTCACTTAGAGGGTCTTCCTCGTGACCTAGACTATCTTGCTTGTAATCTAGACGGTTTTACTCGTCACTTAGAGGGTCTTCCTCGTAACCTAGACGACCTTGCAATGTGGCCTAGACTGTCTTCCTCGTGACCTAGACGATCTTGCTTGTAATATAGACGGTCTTACTCGTCACTTAGAGGGTCTTCCTCGTAACCTAGACGACCTTGCAATGTGGCCTAGACTGTCTTCCTCGTGACCTAGACGATCTTGCTTGTAATCTAGACGGTCTTACTCGTCACTTAGAGGGTCTTCCTCGTAACCTAGACGACCTTGCAATGTGGCCTAGACGGTCTTCCTCGTGACCTAGACGATCTTGCTTGTAATCTAGACGGTCTTACTCGTCACTTAGAGGGTCTTCCTCGTAACCTAGACGACATTGCAATGTGGCCTAGACTGTCTTCCTCGTAACCTAGACGACCTTGCAATGTGGCCTAGACTGTCTTCCTCGTGACCTAGACGATCTTGCTTGTAATCTAGACGGTTTTACTCGTCACTTAGAGGGTCTTCCTCGTAACCTAGACGACCTTGCAATGTGGCCTAGACGGTCTTCCTCGTGACCTAGACGATCTTGCTTGTAATCTAGACGGTCTTACTCGTCACTTAGAGGGTCTTCCTCGTAACCTAGACGACATTGCAATGTGGCCTAGATGGTCTTCCTCGTGACCTAGACGATCTTCCTCGTGACCTAGCCGACCTTCATCGTGACCTAGGGAGTCTTCCTCGTGATCTAGATGACTTTGTTCTTGACCTAGAAAGTCTTCCCCGTAACTTAGACGTTCTTCCCGGTAACCTAGACGACCTAGCTCGTGACCCAGGGAGTCTTCCTCGTGACTTCTTCTTTATTTATTTTCTTTATTTTCTTATTTATTTATTTTCTTTCTTTATTTATTGTTTCTTCTTCGTGACTCAGACGACCTTCATTGTGACCTAGAGAGTCTTTCTCGTGACCTAGATGACCTTGCTCGTGCCCTAGAAAGTCTTCCTCATAACCTAGACGTTCGTCCTCGTTACCTAAACGACCTTGCTCGTGACCCAGGGAGTCTTCTTCGTGACCTAGACGGTGTTCCTCGTGACCTAGACGACCTTACTTGTGACCTAGATGATCTTCCTCGTGACCCAGACGACCTTCATCGTGACCTAGAGAGTCTTTCTCGTGACCTAGATGACCTTGCTTGTGACCTAGACGACCTTGATAGTGACCTATACGGTCTTCCTCATGACCTAGACGGTCTCCGTTTTAAGATTGTTAGATTAATAATACATGATTATTCCTTGCATGTATTTATTGTTCATTAATGTTATTCATATTCATATACTGTATTTTCTGTTTAATTATTTTTGTTTATATTTTCTAACTGCACCTTTTCTGTTAAATTTCAATGCAAATAAATACTTAGTAATACGAGTTAATGGTAATACGAGCTCGGACTTGTGAACGAATTAAACTCCTTCTGCGAGGTTCCTACTATATATCCATAATCTCTTAATAAGATATATTATGATATTTTAGGTTAGTGATAAATGTGTAATCTGTAATGGAAACACATTGTGATTATACAGTCCTGATACAGGGTTAATGTATTGTGCGCGGAGGCAGGCATACTTAATACATACATATATTGTTAAATAACTCTCTCTCTCTCTCTCTCTCTCTCGCTCCCTCTCTCTCTCCCTCTCTCTCCCCCTCTCTCTCTCTCCCTCTCTCTCCCCCCTCTCTCTCCCTCCCTCTCTCTCTCCCTCCCTCCCTCTCTCCCCCCTCTCTCTCTCCCTCTCTCTCTCTCCCCAGCTATCTCTCTCCCTCCCTCCCTCTCTCTCTCCCCAGCTGTCTCTCTCTCGCTCCCTCTATCTCGCTCTCTCTCCCTCTATCTCGCTCTCTCTCCCTCTCTCCTCCCCCCTCCCTCTCTCCCCCTCTCTTTCTCCCTCCCTCCCTCTCTCTCCCTCCCTCTTTATCCCTCCCTCTCTCTCTCCCTCTCTCTCTCTCCCCAGCTATCTCTCTCCCTCTCTCTCTCACCCCCCCTCTCCCTCTCTCTCCCTCCCTCTATCTCTCCCCCCAGCTATCTCTCTCTCTCCCTCTCTCTCTCTCTCTCAGCTATCTCTCTCCTTCGCTCTATGCTAATTAAAAGACTCTCTTATAGAACTGGGGTATAGCTATAAAATATGCTCCGATGCTTTCAAAACATTACATATGCTATGTCATTATTTATTTAATAACATACAGATCAACATTCTTTTCATTCATTAATTCATACCAATTAAATATTATTATAATAGTAATAATAATGATAATTAGATTGAGTCGATGGCAGTAAAAACAAACTGTAACATCATGATGGATAATTATAGCTGATGATTTATTATTTTTTTCAATTTCTTTATGTTTGTTTTTAAAAAAAAATTCTACAATGCTCTACATACCATTTATACTTTATCATCATAGAAGACAGAGAGGGGGAATGAAGCAAATAATTATTTTTATATGAAACATAGAATTATTTGTGTGTTTTTTAAATTAGATGTAAATTTGAATCTTTGCTCTAAGGACTGCATGGTTGGTTGACCTGTGATTGCACAGTAATGTTGTCTTGACATCACTTGTGAATGGACAGTGTATCCCAGTTAGTGTTTTTATTGTAAATCAATGACAGGACTATTAATCAATTGTATAGTTTAATAAAACTAACAATAGTTTATTTGTCCGACTTTCTCTAAAAACTTCCACATCACATATATAAGGGGATATCATATGAGATAAGGGTTATCAATTAAAACATAAATAAGTATTTAATAATTTATATGTGAATAGAAAGTTATAATGAGTTTAAAAAAGGAGAAAGTATGTATTATTGCGTCTTTATTAAATAAATAAACGGTTGAAAGACATTAGACTTTGGTAATGGTTTATTCAGTTTTAACAGATTAATAGAGATTGTGTGAGGGAGAGAGAAAGGGAGCCATGGAGAGAGAGAGTAATAGAGAGCTGGTGTGAGAGCTGGGAAGGGGGCGAGGGAGAGACTGAGAGAGATAAAGGGAGCGAGGGAGAGAGAGAGATCTGGGGAGGGAGAGGGAGAGACTGAGAGAGAGAGAGAGAGAGAGAGAGAAAGGTTGGGAAGGAGAGGGAGAGACTGAGAGAGTGAAAGAAAGGGAGGGAGAGAGAGAGCGGGTGAAAGAGCTGGGAAGGGGGCGAGGGAGAGACTGAGAGAGATAAAGGGAGCGAGGGAGAGAGATAGAGGGAGAGGCTGAGAGAGAGATAAAGGGAGCGAGGGAGAGAGAGAGAGATCTGGGGAGGGAGAGGGAGAGACTGAGAGAGAGAGAGAGAGAAAGGTTGGGAAGGAGAGGGAGAGACTGAGAGAGTGAAAGAAAGGGAGGGAGAGAGAGAGCGGGTGAAAGAGCTGGGAAGGGGTTGAGGGAGAGACTGAGAGAGATAAAGGGAGCGAGGGAGAGAGAGAAAGGGAGGGAGAGATAGAGGGAGAGGCTGAGATAGAGATAAAGGGAGCGAGGGAGAGAGAGAGAGATCTGGGGAGGGAGAGGGAGAGACTGAGAGAGAGAGAGAAAGGTTGGGAAGGAGAGGGAGAGACTGCGAGAGTGAAAGAAAGGGAGGGAGAGAGAGAGCGGGTGAAAGAGCTGGGAAGGGGGCGAGGGAGAGACAGAGAGATAAAGGGAGCGAGGGAGAGAGATAGAGGGAGAGGGAGAGGCTGAGAGAGAGATAAAGGGAGCGAGGGAGAGAGAGAGAGATCTGGGGAGGGAGAGGGAGAGACTGAGAGAGAGAGAGAGAGAGAGAGAGAAAGGTTGGGAAGGAGAGGGAGAGACTGAGAGAGTGAAAGAAAGGGAGGGAGAGAGAGAGCGGGTGAAAGAGCTGGGAAGGGGTTGAGGGAGAGACTGAGAGAGATAAAGGGAGCGAGGGAGAGAGAGAAAGGGAGGGAGAGATAGAGGGAGAGGGAGAGGCTGAGATAGAGATAAAGGGAGCGAGGGAGAGAGAGAGAGATCTGGGGAGGGAGAGGGAGAGACTGAGAGAGAGAGAGAAAGGTTGGGAAGGAGAGGGAGAGACTGAGAGAGTGAAAGAAAGGGAGGGAGAGAGAGAGCGGGTGAAAGAGCTGGGAAGGGGGCGAGGGAGAGACTGAGAGAGATAAAGGGAGCGAGGGAGAGAGAGAGAGATCTGGGGAGGGAGAGGGAGAGACTGAGA
Organism: Hermatobates lingyangjiaoensis; assembly: GCA_026182355.1. Classification (NCBI taxonomy): domain Eukaryota; kingdom Metazoa; phylum Arthropoda; class Insecta; order Hemiptera; family Hermatobatidae; genus Hermatobates; species Hermatobates lingyangjiaoensis. The sequence goes on along the minus strand of JAPFBL010000556.1, from coordinate 166,730 downwards.
GAGAGAGAGAGAGAGAAAGGTTGGGAAGGAGAGGGAGAGACTGAGAGAGTGAAAGAAAGGGAGGGAGAGAGAGAGCGGGTGAAAGAGCTGGGAAGGGGGCGAGGGAGAGACTGAGAGAGATAAAGGGAGCGAGGGAGAGAGATAGAGGGAGAGGGAGAGGCTGAGAGAGAGATAAAGGGAGCGAGGGAGAGAGAGAGAGATCTGGGGAGGGAGAGGGAGAGACTGAGAGAGAGAGAGAGAGAAAGGTTGGGAAGGAGAGGGAGAGACTGAGAGAGTGAAAGAAAGGGAGGGAGAGAGAGAGCGGGTGAAAGAGCTGGGAAGGGGTTGAGGGAGAGACTGAGAGAGATAAAGGGAGCGAGGGAGAGAGAGAAAGGGAGGGAGAGATAGAGGGAGAGGCTGAGATAGAGATAAAGGGAGCGAGGGAGAGAGAGAGAGATCTGGGGAGGGAGAGGGAGAGACTGAGAGAGAGAGAGAAAGGTTGGGAAGGAGAGGGAGAGACTGAGAGAGTGAAAGAAAGGGAGGGAGAGAGAGAGCGGGTGAAAGAGCTGGGAAGGGGGCGAGGGAGAGACAGAGAGATAAAGGGAGCGAGGGAGAGAGATAGAGGGAGAGGGAGAGGCTGAGAGAGAGATAAAGGGAGCGAGGGAGAGAGAGAGAGATCTGGGGAGGGAGAGGGAGAGACTGAGAGAGAGAGAGAGAGAGAGAGAAAGGTTGGGAAGGAGAGGGAGAGACTGAGAGAGTGAAAGAAAGGGAGGGAGAGAGAGAGCGGGTGAAAGAGCTGGGAAGGGGTTGAGGGAGAGACTGAGAGAGATAAAGGGAGCGAGGGAGAGAGAGAAAGGGAGGGAGAGATAGAGGGAGAGGGAGAGGCTGAGATAGAGATAAAGGGAGCGAGGGAGAGAGAGAGAGATCTGGGGAGGGAGAGGGAGAGACTGAGAGAGAGAGAGAAAGGTTGGGAAGGAGAGGGAGAGACTGAGAGAGTGAAAGAAAGGGAGGGAGAGAGAGAGCGGGTGAAAGAGCTGGGAAGGGGGCGAGGGAGAGACAGAGAGATAAAGGGAGCGAGGGAGAGAGAGAGAGATCTGGGGAGGGAGAGGGAGAGACTGAGAGAGAGAGAGAGAGAGAAAGGTTGGGAAGGAGAGGGAGAGACTGAGAGAGTGAAAGAAAGGGAGGGAGAGAGAGAGCGGGTGAAAGAGCTGGGAAGGGGGCGAGGGAGAGACTGAGAGAGATAAAGGGAGCGAGGGAGAGAGATAGAGGGAGAGGGAGAGGCTGAGAGAGAGATAAAGGGAGCGAGGGAGAGAGAGAGATCTGGGGAGGGAGAGGGAGAGACTGAGAGAGAGAGAGAAAGGTTTGGAAGGAGAGGGAGAGACTGAGAGATTGAAAGAAAGGGAGGGAGAGAGAGAGAGGGTGAAAGAGCTGGGAAGGGGGCGAGGGAGAGACTGAGAGAGATAAAGGGAGCGAGGGAGAGAGAGAAAGGGAGGGAGAGGGAGAGGCTGAGAGAGAGATAAAGGGAGCGAGGGAGAGAGAGAATTAGAGAGAGATAGAAAGGGAAAGCAAAAGAGAGAGACAGAGAAAACGAGAAACAAAGGTAGGGACAGACAGGAAGAGAGAGAGGGAGAGAGAAACGAAAAGCAAGAGAGGGTGAGAGGGAAAGCAGGACATTTAGGTCAATAACAAAATATATGCCATCAAATGACATTTGGGACCTTATCTATTAGTATTGGTAGGATATTGAGGTCAATAACCAGAATAATCCATGAAATGACCGTTATGACTTTATCTATTATTATTAGCAGTACATTGAGGTGAATAACAAAATATATGTCATTAAATGGCCATTATGACCTTATCTATTAGTATTGGTAGGATATTGACGACAATAACAAAATATATGCCATCAAATGACTCTTATGACCTTATCTATAAGTATTAGCAGGCAACGAAGTTAATAACAAAATATATGTAATGATATCATGATGAAACATGTGTCATGATACCATGATAAAATATATAACATGGTATCACTTATCGGTCCACCTCGGGCATATCTCGGAGGCTGGTTGCCCTATCCTCGGATAGAGTTTGGTGCTCCCGAGATGCGGCGAAAGAGCTTTCATGTAAAAAAGGCATCAATCTGTGGTGCTCTTATACGTGATATGGCTGAAAAGCTGGGTACACGTTCTAGTATCTTAACATGGGAGCAGGCTGCAAAAAATAAATACCCTCATATTAGGGTTACCATATTTGGTCAGTAAGTCGACCCTATGTACATCTGGGTTGACAATAATGTGTAATCCTTGTAGGTAAGCTCTTGAGTGTATTTAGTGGTCCAGCAGGCATGAATGCAGACTAGTTCAGCAAGGGCCATGCATTGCTCAAGACGTGGCCACGTTGAGAGAGAAAGCCAGCGCGCGGGGCTGAAGGTTACTTACCGCCCACACTCTATCTGCCTCCGCCAACATCGTCTTACCGCCGTATTGTTACAAACACACCATTCCTATCAAAAAAACGCTATCGTGATGTGTAATAGTGGAAAAGCGAGCGATACCAACCATCTTATGTGGTGTTAGGCGGGGATTTCATTGACCTTATATATAAAGATTAGTAGTTATCAACTAGTGTTAGTAGAGTAGCAACAAAATACATTTGTTTAAATGAACCATATGACCTTATCTATTTGTATTGGCAGTATAAGGAGGTCAATGATAAAATACATGTCATGAAATGATTCTTATGACCTTATCTATTACTATTGGCAGAATAAGGAGATCAATAACCAAATGTATGCATCCAATAATACTTATGACCTTATCTACTATTCTTGGCAGAATAAGGAGGTCAATGACAAAATACATGTCATGAAATGATCCTTATGACCTTATCTATTACTATTGGCAGAATAAGGAGATCAATAACCAAATGTATGCATCCAATAATACTTATGACCTTATCTACTAGTATTGGCAGAATAAGGAGGTCAATGACAAAATACATGTCATGAAGTGATCCTTATGACCTTATCTATTATTATTGGCAGAATAAGGAGGTCAATGACAAAATACATGTCATGAAATGATCCTTATGACCTTATCTGTTAGTAGTGTTACGGAAGGAGGTCAGTGATTTGTAAAATGCCATCCAGTGACCTTTATTATCTTATCTACTAGTATGTGCAGCATAAGGAGGTTAATGACTAAATGTATGCATTCAATAATACTTATGACCTTATCTACTAGTATTGGCAGAATAAGGAAGTCAATGACAAAATACATGTCATGAAATGATCCTTATGACCTTATCTGTTAATAGTGTTACGGAAGGAGGTCAGTGATTTGTAAAATGCCATCCAGTGACCTTTATTATCTTATCTACTAGTATGTGCAGTATAAGGAGGTCAATGACCAAATGTATGCATCCAATGATACTTATGACCTTATCTATTATTATTGACAGAATAAGGAGGTCAATGACACAATACATGTCATGAAATGATGGTTATGACCTTATCTATTAGTAATAGTAGTAGTAGTAAGGTATGAGGTCAGAGATTTGTTAAATGTCATCCAATGACCTTTATTACCTTATCTATTAGTATTGGCAAAATAAGGAAGTCAATGACAAAAGATATGCATCCAATGATACTTATGACCTTATCTACTAGTCTTGGCAAGATTGCTAGGTCAATGACCTAGTAATATGCATCCAATGATGCTTATGTCCTTATCTAGTAGTATTGGCAGAATAAGGAGGTCAATGACAAAATACATGTCATGAAATGATCCTTATGACCTTATTTGTTAGTAGTGTTACGGAAGGAGGTCAGTGATTTGTAAAATGCCATCCAGTGACCTTTATTATCTTATCTACTAGTATTTGCAGCATAAGGAGGTCAATGACCAAATGTATGCATCCAATGATGCTTATGTCCTTATCTAGTAGTATTGGCAGAATAAGGAGGTCAATGACAAAATACATGTCATGAAATGATCCTTATGACCTTATCTGTTAGTAGTGTTACGGAAGGAGGTCAGTGATTTGTAAAATGCCATCCAGTGACCTTTATTATCTTATCTACTAGTATTTGCAGCATAAGGAGGTCAATGACCAAATGTATGCATCCAATGATACCTATGGCCTTATCTACTCGTATTGGCAGAATAAGGAGGTAAATGACAAAATATATGTCATGAAATGAGCCATATGACCTTATCTATTGGTATTGGCCAACTAAGAAGGACAGTGACCAAATATATGCAACCAATGATCCTTATGACCTTATCTATTAGTATTGGCCAACTAAGGAGGTCAATGACAAAATACAGTGCTGTGATATACAAAAAGAATCTTATATATTGATAAGTGGATCAATCACTATCTGTGCTACCTCCAAAAATGAAAGACTTAATAAACATCTCTCATTTAGATATTTATATTATGTTTAAATCGGACATTATATATTATAAACCAAGATGTTTGGTATTATTGGTATATAATACCAATATTTTGGTATAATATAAAAATACTTGGTAAAATAAACCAAGATATTTGTTATTATTTTGTTTACTTATAGTAAAGTTGAGTGTAGGCCACTCCAGATTTTTTTTTTTTCAATTTATGTAAAATAACCTGGACGCTGCAGTCCACCATGTGAATCGACACAACCCTTCAAACATAGTAGGGTTGCAGTGGGCTTCATGATATGCCTAAAGGGTCACACGTTAAAAAGTATATATATGTTGTTCTTTGTTCATGGAATGGCCGAAAGGTTGATATACATGATTACAAATCAAAACAGGTTTTGAATCTTTGATAAATTATGCCTAAATAGGTCCATTATATATTATATTCCCAAGATGTTTGTTATTATGTTTGCTTATAGTAAAGTTGAGTGTAGGCCAATCCAGATTTTTTTTTTTTATTAATACCAGCAAAATAATGATGGATCAAGTTGATATTTTACACAAAATAAACCTTGGTTCAAGGGCGACTTTCTTTTGTATTTCTAAAAGAAGTTTTTTTTTTTTTTTTTTTGGTTCAGGTTCAAGTCACACTAGTCGTAAGGTCATGTTGATTCCATTCCCAGAAATAGCCCTTCTAGTTTGTTTATCTAAGGTCAATCACTTTTTGGCAATATTCCCAAGTCCATTTATTTGTGTTTTTTTTTTTTTAGGCAACATTTCTTCCTCCTCAAACTACTAATTTTAGATAGTTTTAAAAAAAAACATGCAGTTAATATTGTTTTAAAGTTACCTTTTGACTGAAAAAAAAAATGTTTTATAATATTTCTTTTTTATATTAAAATTGTTAATTTTTTTGACTTGTAATTGAAGTCGAGGCGAGTACGCAAGCCACTGGGCTACCCTGCCGCCCCCCCCCCCCCCCAAATACGATTTGTTATTATGTAATACAATTACAACAAAGACAATCTCAAAAAAAAAGTAAATATTATAATTGTGAACATGATACTTTAGTATGATTTATTGAAATAAAAAGCATGAAAGGGATTCTATGGGAAAATGTGCTGTGTAGGTTTTGGCCAATATTTATTTCTCCGTAGGAAAGGGATGTTATGGTTCATTTTATGATTTGAGTATTTCTTCTCTGCAAAGCTACTTAAGATATGATTATCAACTGTCATACCTCGTCTATCGCTGGTGGAGTCGCCCGACCGGTTTCGCAATGGCTGCACCATCAATGGGACTAACCTTACCTTCCAAAATCACGTATATAAATACCTATTTGAACTCAATATATGCCTAAATTTCCTATTTAATAGTTTTTTTATTTTTTTTAATCTGTTTTTTGTCTTTTATAATTTAAATCGTCTCTGTCCTGTCGTCTTTTCATGTTTTTTATTGGTTTAAATTAATATGTCTGTCTGGTGCTTGATTTGTTCATTTATTAGGTTATCAGTATTTCTGTGTTTATATATTTCCATTTCTTCTATTACATTTAATCCTTTACCTTTTTGTTCTATTTGAATTAATTCCATAGATTTTTCAATACTGTTGGGTTCATGTCCGTGTTTTTTTTTTTTTTTAAATGATTAGCAAAATTCGATTTATTCGTGTACATATTGCATGATATTACATATTTCATGTATATATATATATTATATATATATATATATATATATATATATATATATATATATATCAACCGTCATACCTCGTCTATCGCTGGTGGAGTCTCCCGACCGGTATAAAAAATATAATTTTATATATACATATATTATTGAATTTGATGGCAGATTCTGCGTTCACGACTTTCTTACTTATAGCTTCTATTTTCCTTACAATTTTCTTTTGAGAAGGTGATAATAGCCAAAGCAAACTAGCATACGACATTCAGAAGGCTGGAAATAATCACTTCACTGGGGATAACTATATTTAATTAAACACTACACTAGATTAAACTAAGATAACAAGCTTTCGGCCCCATGGGTCATCATCAGGTTCTTAAACTACTTATATTAACTAAATATACATATTACTGACTACTTTGGCGTTTAAATGCCAACTGAAAACTGCTTTCTGTCGAAGTGAAAGTTGGTGGTGAGGGTGGAGTAGGGGTGAGTGCAGGTCAACAAAAAACTTATGACCCTTCAACTGAACCTAACTAGTTTAATCTAGTGTAGTGTTTAATTAAATATAGTTATCCCCAGTGAAGTGGTTATTTCCAGCCTTCTGAATGTCGTATGCTAGTTTGCTTTGGCAATTATCACCTTCTCAAAAGAAAATTGTAAGGAAAATAGAAGCTCTAAGTAAGAAAGTCGTGAATGCAGAATCTGCCATCAAATTCAATAATATATGCTTGAAAGAAGACTTGCTGCCGAAATACACTAATATGATTATATATATATATATATATATATATATATATATATATATATATATACCATGATAAACGAAAAACGGTCCGGCAGGACAAATAACAATTAAAATAAGCAGTGACACATAAACAGAAACACAACATTTTTTTTTCAGCAACATTTTTTTTTTTTATTTTTGCTCTCGACTTCCTAGTTCCTTTTTTATTCGTCTCCTTTGCGGCAGCACTGCTTTAGCCCTCACCCTGTGAGTTCTTCAGTTGACTGTCGTCCCTCCGTCAATTCACTTCTTCTCCTGAGGACGACCGCCATTACGGTCGAAATATTGAAAAGTGAGTCTTTGTTGTGTTTCTGTTTATGTGTCACTGCTTATTTTAATTGTTATATATATATATATATATATATATATATATATTGAACGCCAAGTCAGTCGTTATCAGCCTTTGGAGCGATTCACTTCTTTTCCTGAAGACGAGGACATCGAAATATAGTAGTGAGTCCAGTGGTTTCCTTTCTATGTGTTCTTTTTTAAATTCTAGTTTTTATATATATATTATATATATATATGATCAAACCACAATAAGAAATGGGAAAACAAGACTAAGATCTTTCAACCGTAACAAGCGGTCTTCGTCAGAGTCAAAAACCCAACTGAACACTAGATGCAGAAAACATCTGGTAAAATGTGTTGACGAAAGGCCTTAGTCATTGTTTCCAAATTTGTTTCATTGTGGTAAATTAATCTATATATATATAGATTAATTTACCACAATGAAACAAATTTGGAAACAGTGACTAAGGCCTTTCGTCAACACATTTTCCTCTCTGACGATGTGTTGACGAAAGGCCTTAGAGCATTGTTTCCAAATTTGTTTCATTGTGGTAAATTAATCCATCTATTACATAGATGAAGTGTTACTCATATATACATATGTACATATTTCGTTTACATAATCATCAATATGTTCTTTAAATCTTTGTTTTAATGTTCTTCCATTTTGCACTATGTATTAGGTAAGAAATGAAGGCATGTATTGGCACCATTCAGTTAAAATAGGTATTTATATCCGTGATTTTGAAAGCTTACATTAGACCCATTGATGATGCAGCCATTGCGAAACCGGTCGGACGACTTCACCAACGATAGACGAGGTATGACGGTTAATAATGATATCTTATTTACTAACCTCTGTGGCACCAACAATATGCATGTATTTAAAACTACATAACGTGAATATTTTATTATACTAAAATTAGAAAGTTCATAAATGAATTTATAAATGTTTAAGACTATTAGTAGAGATTTTTTTTCTTATTGTTTAAACCGATCCCGTAGCGGGTGATAACGTCAGTTGTTTGCCAGGCTTTTTGTTTTATCGGTGATTCTACAGATTCTGTATTGGGAGTAACTCAAGTGTAATTCGAGTAGGGATTTTTAACGAGTACCTGATATCGTACAAGCTTGGAAGCGACGGATTAACGTTGACTCCGAGGGACGACGTACTCAGATTTATTCACCTCACCTCCCGCGTGAATAAACCGAGGGCCATGTGGGGATTGAACCTCGGATTACCAGTTAACAGGCAAGTACTTTAACCACTGAGCTAACCATGCTCAGATTCTATATTAGGAGTCCTAAATTTGCCTAACTCAAGTGTATTTAGACTATGGGATATTTAACGAATACTTGACAGCTTAACGTCCTCTCCGAAAAACGACGTACTCAAATTTATTCACCTCCCTCGTGTATAAATCGAGGGCCAGGTGGGTATCGAACCCCGGATCTACCAGACCAAAGGTGAGTACGTTAACCACTGAGCTACCATGGCCCCTTAGATTCTAAGTTAGGAGTCCTAAATTTGCCCAACTCAAGTGTATTTAAACTACGGGATATTGAACCAATACTTGACAGCTTAACGTCCTCTCCGAAGATGTACTCAAATTTATTCACCTCCCGCGTGTATAAATCAAGGGCCAGGTGGTTATCGAACCCCGGATCTACCAGCCCAAAGGTGAGTACGTTAACCACTGAGCTACCATGGCCCCTTAGATTCTAAGTTAGGAGTCCTAAATTTGCCTAACTCAAGTGTATTTAGACTAGGGGATATTTAACGAATACTTGACAGCTTAACGTCCTCTCCGAGAGACGACGTACTCAAATGTATTCACCTCCCACGTGTCAGCACAGATAGACAATATAACAGAAAACTTAATTTAGAAATATAAAGCAGGAAACTTGTCTTCAGTAAATAACAGAAGGTACAATTCTCTTACTGTGCTTCTTAGATTCACGATCTTAAGACTGAGAGATTCGATCCTACGAACTAACCTCCTGCTAACAGGGTTCAACTGGAAAAGGAGTTGGCCAAGTGACATGTTAAATTAAAATCGATGACTCATACTTAGTCATTGCTATTAATAGATTAAAAGGATTAGTACAGGTTAATATAAAGAGAAGGTCAAAGGTCAATAAAGAACAAGAAACAAGCAGTTAGAATAAAAGAGTTGAAAGGTCAACGGTATATATATATATATATATATTAAAATAAGCATCAGCTTCTGCATTGACCAGTTTCTTGTTGACACTCTCTAGTTTTCGTATCACTTTGCGGTGAGACTCTGGTAGCTTCCAAAGAAGGTTAGCAAAAGACATTAACACACACACAATAAACATAGGTCAAACACTAAAACACTTGAATAAATCACTTTTTTAAAATGCCGTTTTAATCCCTAAATTAACAAACTAAATAAACAATACGTACAAGCTTTCGGCTGTCATTCGCCATCCTCAGGTATAAACTAAAATAGGGAAGACCTGCTGCCATTGTACACAAATATATATATATATATAAAGATTTGGCATAAACACGTGAAATAACAATCAATGATCAAACCACAATAAGAAAATGGGAAAACAAGACTAAGATCTTTCAACCGTAACAAGAAGTTTCGTCAGAGTCAAAAACCCAACAGTTGGGTTTTTGACTCTGACGAAGACCGCTTGTTACCGTTGAAAGATCTCAGTCTTGTTTTCCCATTTTCTTATTGTGGTTTGATCATATATATATATATATATTTATTTATTCGTTACAATGTTGACCAATAGGAGTGAAGTTTACAGGTCCATGCGTAAGGTCCCAGTTACCCGCTGCTCAGGAAAAAGCCTCAGTATAGAGCAGCGCTTCTTAAACTTTTTTACTTCAGGGCGCACCTATGAAACCAAACCAAAACTTTGGGGCGCACCTATGAAACCAAACCAAAACTTTGGAGCGCATCACTGATTTTAATATAGAAAATTTAGTTCTGTGATTTGATAACAGGAAAATGATTGGAAATTAAAATGTATAGTTTTCTTTAAGAAAAAGAAAGAAAGAGAGAGAGAGAGAGACAGAGAGAGTGAGAGAGAGGGAGGGCTAGTAAAAATGATTTAAATCCCCTAGTAAAGGCACAGATGAAGTATTATCCATTCATGCTTAAAGATTAAAGAAATTTACCTTCCAGTTCAAAATATGAAGTAGCCGAGACTTGACTCAGACTTGAAAACCCCATACTTGGTGTTTTCTCAAATAAATTAAAATGGTGCAAAAACTCGAATCTCGATAATTTCGGCGTCTTGCCGTCTTCAGGAGAGTAGAAAGAAAGAAAATAAAAGGAGAAAGAATGAAGGAACGGAGACGTAAATGCGTCCACTGGCCGATGTAAACTGATATATATATATATATATATATATATTATATATATATATATATATATATTATCATATATCTAATTACTTAATATATATTAGGCGGAGCATGAAAGCTTTATGTTGACGTTTTGTGATGGGTGGTGGGGGGGGGGGGGGGGGGAATGCAAAGTGCGGCCTGCTTGAAAGGGCCTGGTTGTTTTTGGGCTCTGAAGCCTCGAGTAAGCATGAGAGGGCAGAATGTGTTTCACAATAGAGGCCTTGACACACATTTCGCTTGCCTGTCCTCTGTTACCTCTCCCCGGCAATACATCAACATTAGTTAGTCATCATCAAGCAAATCTGTTAGTTTGTCAACAAATTCTATTGAAATATTAACTTATTGGAGATTACAGCTTACCAGTCACTCTTCCTTCCCTCATTTAGCACTTTCTCTCCACTTTATTTCTCCCTCATTTGTTTTTTTCTACGTCTCTTAGGGGCCAGGGTAGCCCAGTGGCTTGCCTGCTCGCCTCTGAACAAGTACATCCGTGGTTCTAACTATGATACTCCAAATTTATTCACGTAGGAGATGAATTTAACTTAGTAGGAATTACAGCTTACCAGTCACTCTTCCAGTTCAACTGTCATTCAGCAATTTCTTTTTGTCTCTTAGATGCCAGGGTAGCCCAGTGGCTTGAATGCTCGCCTCTGAACTAGTACATCCGTGGTTCTAACTGTGATACTCCAAATTTATTCACGTAGGAGATAAATTTAACTTATTGGGGATTACAGGTTACCAGTCACTCTTCCAGTTCAACTCTCATTTAGCACTTTCTCTCTGTCTCTTAGATGTCAGGGTAGCCCAGTGGCTTGCCTGCTCGCCTCTGAACTAGTACATCCGTGGTTCTAACTCTGATCCTCCAAATTTATTCACGTAGGACATGAATTTAACTTAGTGGGGATTACAGGTTACCAGTAACTCTTCCAGTTCAACTCTCATTTAGCACTTTCTCTCTGTCTCTTAGATGTCAGGGTAGCCCAGTGGCTTGAATGTTCGCCTCTGAACTAGTACGTCCGAGGTTCTAACTCTGATCCTCCAAATTTATTCACATAGGAGATGAATTTAACTTATTGGGGATTACAGGTTACCAGTCACTCTTCCAGTACAACTCTCATTTAGCACTTTCCCTCTGTCTCTTAGATGTTAGGGTAGCCCAGTGGCTTGAATGTTCGCCTCTGAACTATCCGTGGTTCTAACCATGATACTCCAGATTTATTCACGTAGCAGATGAATTTAACTTAGTGGGGATTACAGGTTACCAGTCACTCTTCCAGTTCAACTCTCATTTAGCACTTTCTCTTTGTCTCTTAGATGTTAGGGTAGCCCAGTGGCTTGAATGCTCGCCTCTGAACTGGTACGTCTGAGGTTCAATGCCTAACCTGATCCTCAAAATTTTGTTTATTTGTTTGGTGAATAAATCTTAGTACGTCGTCCTTCGGAGAGGATTTTAAGCAGCTGGTCTCGAAACCTGAGACTGGTTTCGTATTACAACGGGTACCCAGCTTGTTCAGTCATATCACGAATAATAACAGAACAGATTGAAGCCTTTTAACGTGGAAGCTCTTTCACCGTCTCTTGGGGGCAACAAACCCTAGCTGTAGATAGAGGTAAACAATACCTCCGAGATACTCCTGAGGTGGACCACGCGGAAGCGAGCTTTCACGACCTAAAACCGTCGGTCCCGAGCCTGTACGATGTCAGGTGCTCGTTAAAGATCCCCTACTCTAAATACACTTGAGTTAGGCCAAATTGAGGTCTCCCATTCAGCAGTGGGTACTGAGCCTGTACGATGTCAGGTACTCGTTAAAGATCCCCTATTCTAAATGCACTTGAGTTAGGCCAAATTGAGGTCTCTCATTCAGCAGTCGGTCCTGAGCCTGTACGATGTCAGGTACTCGTTAAAGATCCCCTATTCTAAATACACTTGAGTTAGGCCAAATTGAGGTCTCCCATTCAGCAGTCGGTCCTGAGCCTGTACGATGTCAGGTACTCGTTAAAGTTCCCCTGTTCTAAATACACTTGAGTTATGCAAAATTTAGGTCTCCCAATGTAGAATCAATATTCTTTGTGTGGTATCACAAAGGGTCAAAGTTCAACCTATGTGTGTTTCCTTGTTGAACAAACTGTAACCTAACCTAGTTTAGATAGTTAGGTTGCAGTGGTAGTCCTACAAGGGAACAAACGTAGGGCGAGCATTGGCCCTTTGTGATACAACACAATGAAGATTAATTCTACAGTGGGAGTCCTAAATTTTGCCTAACTCAAGTGTATTTGGTAGTATACTCAATTGTTAAACTATAGTTTTTGAAACAATATTGGGCACATTCTCCTTGGTGTTTATGTGTAGCAAGAACTGTACAGTAATAACGTCGTATTCGCGGTCATGTGGTCTTGTTAGTCATAGTTTTCAATGTTTTTAGTCATGACTTGAAAAAAAACAATAGTTAGTGGATGAAGTTGGTGGTAGAATTGACAGCTTGTACAAGGAGGTTCGGATGACTAGGCAGTTTGTTGTCTTCATTAGTGATGTAACTATCTATAGATTCCATTTTCAAATCATGATAAATATACATTTTTCATACCCAAGGAGATACCTTGGCTACTAGGCGAGCACACTTATTTTGACCTTTCTGAAGTCAAGCCAAGGGTTATAGGTGTTAAGGGGTGTTTATGACTCTTAACTGCAATGACCTCTTCTGTGCTGTCAATGACCTCTTCTTAACACTACTGCTATGATAGGGTTGACAAGAAGGTCAATGACCTCTCTAATGTGTTTGCTACTGAAGCAACATGTTATTATTATTTAATATCTCTATATATAAAGTTCGTGAGTTTTTTTGTTTGTTTCTTTGTTCACCCAATTCCCGTGGAGATAGAGACCTGAAATGAAATAAATATTATTTATTACCTGAATAATGTTAAATAAAAGATAATTATTACTGTATCCCCAAATTCGAGCCAGGGTAGCAAGTGTCTTTTGTGCTCGCCGATAACAGTGCTTTTAGTCTAATGATAACGGGTAGTCTAATTAGAGAATATAATGAGCTCTAATTATGATGACTTTGATTTGTAGTTGTAATTTAATTGAAACAATTAGATATGCCTAATTATTATCAATATTATGACAAAGCGTGACAGACGTAGTTACTAGCGTATTAGTATAAACTGATAATTCTATTATAAACCGATAAGTTGTGATAAGCAGTGAATTTATTTCAATAACTATTGTTATAATTTCTGATTGACACAAAGAGTCACGGGTTGCCTAATTAGAGAATATAATGAGCTCTAATTATGATGACTTTGATTTGTAGCTGTAATTTAATTGTAGTAATTAGATATGCCTAATTATTATCAATATTATGACATAGCGTGACAAACGTAGTTACTAGCGTATTAATATAAACTGATAATTCTATTATAAACCGATAATTAGTGAATTAATTTCAATACTTATTGTTATAATTTCTGAGTGACACAGTGACTGAGTCGTTGCCGCAGTTCTGTAAGTTTGCTTTTCGTTTGTTGTAACAAAGATGCTTTCATTATGGAGTGGGGTCATTGAATCAGGCTATAGTTATAACGACATTCGTAGAGGTTTTAATGATAGGTGTCGTGAAAAGCGCGGTATGCTGGTTTGGCTTTAAAGATTCTTCAAGACTCGACCTTGAAGGGATTCCGAAGACTTGAGGTGAAGGAGGAGTAAAAGCAAGAAGATGACTGTGATTAAATCTGAAACTGGTTGGCCGACGATGCCTTCCCCCCCACCATGCCGCCTGCGTTCTTTCTTACGTAACGGCCAGTGTGGTCACTGCCTCCTGCAGGATCATTGTATCCATGCTGCTATACAACCAGCACGTGTTCACCTCAATGTATCTCCATGAAATCTAAATTTAATCTTATATGCTAATATCGTGTGTTTATAAATTATATCTTATTGTATAACATGTTATAGCATGGTCATGTGTATCAGTAGCCATGCGTGGCCATGATGAGCCATGCGTTAGGCAATAGTGAAGAGACTAACTTATGGCTATTAGTAAGGCTCAGAGCCATGCATTAGGCCATGGTGACGAATCATGAGTTAGTCCATGGTGACGAGACTAACTCATGGCTATATGCATTAGGGCATGGTGACGAGCCATGATTTAGTCCATGATGACTAGACTAACTTATGGCTATTAGTAAGGCTCAGAGCCATGCATTAGGCCATTGTGACGAGTCATGAATTAGTCCATGGCGACGAGACTAACTCCTGGCTATATGCATTAGGGCATGGTGACGAGCCATGATTTAGTCCATGATGACTAGACTAACTTATGGCTATTAGTAAGGCTCAGAGCCATGCATTAGGCCATTGTGACGAGTCATGAGTTAGTCCATGGCGACGAGACTAACTCATGGCTATATGCATTAGGGCATGGTGACGAGCCATGATTTAGTCCATGATGACTAGACTAACTTATGGCTATTAGTAAGGCTCAGAGCCATGCATTAGGCCATTGTGACGAGTCATGAGTTAGTCCATGGCGACGAGACTAACTCATGGCTATATGTATTAGGGCATGGTGACGAGCCGTCTTTTATTTCATGATGACTAGACTAATTTATGGCTATTAGTAAGGCTCAGAGCCATGCATTAGGCCATTGTGACGAGTCATGAGTTAGTCCATGGCGACGAGACTAACTCATGGCTATATGCATTAGGGCATGGTGACGAGCCGTCTTTTAGTCCATGATGACTAGACTAACTTATGGCTATTAGTAAGGCTCATAGCCATGCATGGTCATGGTGACGAGTCATGAGTTAGTCCATGGTGACGAGACTAACTCATGGCTATATGCATTAGGTCATGGTGACGAACATAACTCATGGCTATGAGTAAGGCTTATAGCCATGCGTTAAGCCATGTCAACGTGCCTAACTCATGGATATGAGTAAGGGTCACAGTAATGAGTTAAGTTATGGTGACGAGCTTAACTCATGGCTATGAGTAAAGGCTAAGATTCATGCGTTAGGTCATTATGATGAGCCATGAGTTTGGTCATAGTGAGGCGCCTAACTCATGGCTATTAGTAAAGCTCACAGCCATGTGTTAGGACATGGTGACGAGCTATGAGTTAGGTCTTGGCGAGGAGCCTAACTCATGGCTATTCGTAAAGCTCAGAGCCATGTGTTAGGCCATGGTGACGAACATAACTCATAGCTTTGAGTAAGGCTTAGAGCCATGTATATGAGTTAAGCCAGTTAAGTCATGAGTTAAGCCATGGATGATACGAACCTAACTCATGGATATGAGTAAGGATCACAGTAATGAGTTAGGTCATGGCGAGTAGCCTAACTCATGGCTATGAGTAAGGCTTAGAGCCATGCCTTAGGCTATGGTGACGAACAAAACTTATGGCTACGAGTAAGGCTCAGAGCCATGCGTTAAAACATGGTGACGAGCCATGAGTTAGGTCTTGACGAGGAGGCTAACTCATGGCTGTTATTAAAGCTCAGAGCCATGTGCTAGGCCATGGTGACGAACATAACTCATGGCTGTTTGGATTAATTGTGTTATCTGAAAAGCCATTGAGGCATCTTGGCTGCCAGCAAGTCAAAAGAAAATTCTGTTGACATATCCTCAATAAAAATAACAGACTTATATAAATTAAGAATACTGAGTAAAGATCTCTAGTTTGACTAAACATGGGGCACTTTCAAAGTCAAGGGTTTTTTTAGTTAAGAGGATACAAGTTAATACGGCTGTAGGCAAGAATACAAGAGAAGCATACGGCTGTAGGCAGGAATACAAGAGAAGCAGCTAGCTACCTCCCTAGGGCTGTGGAATTCGATGAGTCATAATATGGCCCTGAACACCGCCAAGGGAATATCTTTCAGTGTGAACTGCATCCGGTGTCATGGGAAACACCTGCTTCGCCCATTCTTTGTCTCTCTTTGCTTACAATCATGTTTTCATTGAATCTCAAAATTTAATACCCCCGAATTCTTTTTTAAAACTAAAAAACGAAATTATTTTTATTTTATTTTTTTGCATATATAAATATTAATTATTTTTTATTGACATTTTAAAAAAATCACTCAAAAGAATAAAAACTATCTCTTACAAATATTATATTTTTATTTTAAAATATTTCTTTTAACCTAATCTATATAAATAAAATAATGATTTTGTCTGTACATTGCTTAGAACTGACTCATTTCAAGTTTTCTTTACGTTTCATAGATTGGAGAAACCCAATCCACCCTTAGAAAAATTTCTGTCGGTTTGTCCACAAAATTTTGTCACAAGTAAACTCAGCGACCATAAGACATATCAAGTTGAAACTTTTACAGTAGTTTTGTGTATGTCTAACTTAAAATATAGGCTCTGAATTTATTGGAAATTCAACGTAGAAGTAAAGTTATGGACGTTTAAAGGAAAAACGTTTGTCACAAGTAAACTCAGCCACCATGAGACATAGAGAGCTGAAACTTTGACACTAGATTTGTGTATGCCTAACTTAAAATATGGGCTCTAAATAGATTCATAATTCAGTACAGAAACGAAGTTAGAATTTAGTTAGAAGATAGAATTAGTAATAATACAATCCGTCATACCTCGTAAAGTCTCAGAAAATCTCGACCGGTTTCGGGTCCGTCTGGATCCCATCTTCAAGAGCACCTAACTGACTGTGAATGTTATTTTCCTATAACCTACCTATACATGTCATCTACATTGTGGAATCAGTGTTGTCTGTGTAGTTCATTTTTTTTTTGCATATTTCTTTAATTGCTATGTTTTTTCCTTTTATTTCTTATTTCACTATCTATTTCCAGTTCCTTGTGTCGTCTTTTAAATGTTATTAGTGGTTTTGTTAAAATGTCGGTTTGGTGGTTTGTTTGTTCATTATGTTGTCTGTCATTTTATATTTGTATATTTCTATTTGTTCCTGTATGTTCATTCGTTGTCCTTTTTGTCCCATCTGTAGTAAGTCCATTGTGTTTTCCATACTGTCTGGGTTATGTCCAAATTTGTTTAAGTGGTGTGCATAGTTTGATCTGTTTGTGTTGTTGGTGTAGTCTTTAATGTGTTCTTTGAATCTGTCTTTTAGTGTCCTTCCCGTTTGTCCGATGTAGTTTTTACCGCAATCTTTGCATTTAATCCTGTATATTCTGCTTTTTTCAAATTTATTATCTTTGTTCTCTGTTGTGTTGTCTGTGATTTGGTTTATAGTGTTATTCGTTTTACAACCTATTTTTAATGAATATTTTCTTAGAAGAGTCGCAATTTTTTCGCTAGGTTTACCTATGTAAGTTAAAGACGCGTATCTGTTCGTTATTCCCGGTGTTGTACTGTTATTATTGTATTTATTTCTTCTTTCGTTTACTATACTGGTAATAAACTAAAGGATGGAGCCAAGGTAGCCCACTAGCTTGCGTGCTCGCCTATAACAGTAGTGCAAATGTATTGTATATAAATGTAACAAAAATTTGTTTTTAATTTAATATTTGCGTAATATAAATACTGGTGATAAACTAAAGGCATGGAGCCAGGGTAGCCCACTGGCTTGCGTGCTCACCGATGACAGTAGCACAAATATATTGTATATAAATGTAACAAAACATTTTTTTAAATTTAATATTTGCGTAATATAAATACTGGTAATAAACTAAAGGCATGGAGCCAGGGTAGCCCACTGGCTTGCGTGCTCGCCTATAACAGTAGTGCAAATGTATTGTATATAAATGTAACAAAACATTTTTTTAAATTTAATATTTGCGTAATATAAATACTGGTAATAAACTAAAGGCATGGAGCCAGGGTAGCCCACTGGCATGCGTGCTCACCGATGACAGTAGCACAAATATATTAAAAATTAATGTAAGAAAAGAAATTTTGAATGTATTATTTGAATAATATAGACAATGGTAATGGATTAAAGACATGGATCCAGAGTAGTCAGTCGCTTGCGTGCTCGCCGATGACAGTAGTGAAAATGTACTATATATAAATGTAACAAAACATTTTTTTAATTTTAAATTTGCGAAATATAGACACTGGTAATAAAATAAAGGCATGGAACCAGGGTAACCCACTGGCTTGCGTGCTCGCCGATGACAGTAGCAGAAATATATTAAAAATTAATGTAAGAAAAGAAATTTTGAATGTATTATTTGAATAATATAGACAATGGTAATGGATTAAAGACATGGATCCAGAGTAGTCAGTCGCTTGCGTGCTCACCGATGACAGTAGTGAAAATGTACTATATATAAATGTAACAAAAAAAAAATTAATTTAAAATTTGCGAAATATAGACACTGGTAATAAAATAAAGGCATGGAGCCAGGGTAGCCCACTGGCTTGCGTGCTCGCCGATGACAGTAGCAGAAATATATTAAAAATTAATGTAAGAAAAGAAATTTTGAATGTATTATTTGAATAATATAGACAATGGTAATGGATTAAAGACATGGATCCAGAGTAGTCAGTCGCTTGCGTGCTCGCCGATGACAGTAGTGAAAATGTACTATATATAAATGTAAAAAAAAATATTTTAAAATTGCGAAATATAAACACTGGTAATAAAATAAAGGCATGTAGCAAGAGTAGCCCACTGGCTTGCATCCTCGCCGATAACAGTAGTGAAACTGTAGTGTAGTTACTAAAATTTAATAAATATTATAAAAATTTA
>JAPFBL010000556.1:0-145000 GCA_026182355.1 Hermatobates lingyangjiaoensis | reverse complement strand
AAAGGAATCACGTTTCAATATTTCGACTGTTATGGCTGTTTCTACTTGTATCTGTCTATGGCGTTTCGTTTCTTCCTATGTCTCAGAGTTTATTTTAAGGATATCTTCGATTAAGTACATTGATTTAAGTCACCTTTGGAGATATGAGACTTTATTAGTAAGTCGATAAGTTTGTTGATTGTGTTTACAGTCGGAAAGGTATTTGCGCGTATTAGGCACACACTGTGTTGGCAACACTGGGCCTCTAAGCGTAGGTTAGTCCTCACGTACACCCCTCAGTCATCACTCTCACTTTCCCCATTGTCTCTCTCTCTCTCTCTCCCTCCCTCCCTCCCTCCCTCTTACTCTCTCCTACTCGTCCTCCCTTTAAACGACTTCCCCAAACACTAACCTCCTTCGCTAACAATACCCCTTTGTCTGCCTTTCTTTGCTTTTAAGCAAAAATGACCTTTTTTTTTTAAAGTACAACCTATCTTCTATAATTCTCTTCATCTATTCAGTAATTTTTATGAACATTCTTAATATAAGTAAGGAAGAATTTGATTGATATGGCAGTTATATAAAAATCTTTAGGAAAGGTCCTTGGTGTCTCTAAGCAGGCTGATTGAACCATAGGAAAGGTCATTGGTGTCACTATGTAGGATGATTGAACAATAGGAAAGGTCATTGGTGCCACTATGCAGGCTCACAGAGCCATAAGAATGGTCATTAGTGTCACTATGAAGTCTGATAGAATCATAGGAAAGGTCATTGGTATTACTATGTAGGCTGATTGAACCATAGGAAAGGTCATTAGTATCACTATGAAGGTTGATTGAACCATAGAAAAGGTCATTAGTATCACTATGAAGGTTGATTGAACCATAGAAAAGGTCATTAGTGTCACTATGAAGTCTGATAGAACCATAGGAAAGGTCATTGGTGTTACTATGTAGGCTGATTGAACCATAGGAAAGGTCATTAGTATCACTATGAAGGTTGATTGAACCATAGAAAAGGTCATTAGTATCACTATGAAGGTTGATTGAACCATAGGAAAGGTCATTAGTGTCACTATGAAGTCTGATAGAACCATAGGAAAGGTCATTGGTGTTACTATGTAGGCTGATTGAACCATAGGAAAGGTCATTTGTATCACTATGAAGGTTGATTGAACCATGGGAAAGGTCATTAGTATCACTATGAAGGTTGATTGAACCTTAGAAAAGGTCATTGGTGTCACTATGAACCATAGGAAAGGTCATTAGTATCACTATACAGGCTGACTGAACAATAGGAAAGGTCATTGGTTTCACTATCAGTCTGACTGAACCATAGAAAAGGTCGTTAGTATCACTATGAAGGTTGATTGAACAATAGAAAAGGTCATTGGTGTCACTATGAACCATAGGGTAGGTCATTAGTATCACTATAGAGGCTGACTGAACAATAGGAAAGGTCCTTGGTATAACTATACAGGCTGACTGAACCATAGGAAAGGTCCTTGGTATCACTATGCAGGCTGACTGAACCATAAGAAAGGTCATTGGAGTCACTATCCAGGCTGATTGAACAATAGGAAAGGTCATTAGTGTCACCATACAGGCTGATTTAATCATAGGAAATGTCATTGGTGTCACTATACAGGTTGATTGAACCATAGAAAAGGTCGTTAGTATCACTATGAAGGTTGATTGAACAATAGAAAAGGTCATTGGTGTCACTATGAACGATAGGAAAGGTCATTGGTTTCACGATACAGGCTGAATGAACAATAGGAAAGGTCATTGGTTTCACTGTACAGGCTGACTGAACCATAGGAAAAGTCCTTAGTATCACTATTCAGGCTGACTGAACCAAAGGAAAGGTCATTAGTGTCACTATGAAGGCTGATAGAACCATAGGAAAGGTCATTGGTGTCACTATTTAGGCTGATTGAACAATAGGAAAGGTCATTAGTGTCACCATGCAGGCTGATAGAACCATAGGAAAGGTCATTGGAGTCACTATTCAGGCTGATTGAACAATAGGAAAGGTCATTAGTGTCACCATACAGGCTGATTTAATCATAGGAAAGGTCATTAGTGTCACCATGCAGGCTGATAGAACCATAGGAAAGGTCATTGGTGTCGCTATACAGGCTAATTGAACCATGGGAAAGGTCATTGATGTCACTATGCAGGCTCACTGAACCATAGGAAAGGTCCTTGGTGTGTGTTGCTGACCAGTTGAAACACAGCAAGGCTTACACTCGCCTGACACCTTGTAGTCTGTATTGATTCTGGTGTCACTTATGACCTGCCCGCGCACTATTAGTAGAAGGCATTCTCGTGGACGCTCTCTAGCGATCTCCACTGAGGTAACTCTCAGGAGAATGGCAGACAGACACATGGTGTATTTTCCCAGTAATTGTTTTTGATTGCACCCAGTATGTTCAGCGTGTAATATTAATTAACTGCAAAGCGCACTTACCTACAATAGTGGTGCTTAGTCATTACAAGCAGACGTGCCTGACCTTGGCAGTATCCGGAAACAACATCTCTAGTCGCAACATAAAGCCATCGAGCTGCTAAGTACCTTAATTGAATCAGCAGTGTATTCTAACCGTTACCTTTGCCTCTTTGACCTTGTTTGTCCCCCGTGACCCATTATATCACTCAGTGTTAAGAAATTATAGCGACAGTTAAATAAATACATTCACTGAATATGATTGACAGGAATAACTGTTACTGCTATGTCTTGATATTAAGCCAAGAAAACAAAGATTCTTATATGGTCTAAGCTATTGATATAGTATTCTTAACATGAATCAAGATATATATACAATAAGCATATTTAGTAAAACAAAAAATTATTTAAAGAAAAAAAAATGCATTTATTTTATTACATAAATAAATTATTCACAATCAAGCATATTTAAAACTGACAAAACCTGTAAATTGAAATATTCCATTTATTTTTCTCAACATAAAATAACTACCATGAAAGCATCATGCTGGTAGGGAAGAAGGCAGTAAGAGGGTGAAGACGTCTATGGGTAAATCTGTGCCTGTCCATGTCCAGTGGACAGTGTCTGTCCATGCACATGGGTAATCTAACATCTGTTGTTTAAGAGACAGCAGCATGGTGGTAGGGAAGCAGGCAGTAAGAGGGTGAAGACGTATATGGGTCAATCAGTGCCTGTCCATGTCCTATGGACAGTGTTGTCCATGAACATGGGTAGCCTCACCTCTGTTGTTTAAGAGACAGCAGCATGGTCGTAGGGAAGCAGGCAGTAAGAAGGTGAAGATGTCTATGGGTAATTTGTGGCTGTCCATGTCCTATGGACAGTGTCTGTCCATGAACATGGGTAACCTCACCTCTGTTGTTTAAGAGACAGCAGCATGGTGACAGGGAAATAGGCAGTAATAGGGTGAAGACGTCTATGGGTAAGTCTGTGACTGTCCATGTCCTATAGACAGTGTCTGTCCATGAACATGGGTAAGTCTGTGTCTGTCCATGTCCTATGGACAGTGTTGTCCATGAACATTAAGAGACAGCAGCCTGATGGTAGGGAAGCGTGCAGTAAGAGGGTGAAGCGTATTGGGTAAATCTGTGCCTGTCCATGTCCATGTCCAGTGGACAGTGTCTGTCCATGCACATGGGTAATCTAACATCTGTTGTTTAAAAGACAGCAGCATGGCAACCGGGACGCAGGCAGTAGGAGGGTGTAGAGCATACATGGGTAAGTGCAGTGACTGTCCATGAACAGGGTAACCACACCTCTATTGTGTACGAGACAGCAGCATGGTGACAGGGAGGCAGACAATAAGGATGCACGAGGCAGCAGCATGGTGACAGGGAAGCAGGTAATAGACATGCACTTACCCATGTAAGCCGCTGTCTCTTAAACAACAGAGATCAAGTTACCCATGTTCATGGATAGTCGAGTCGTTTAAGGTATCATAACGGTTGATACTGTTTTCATGACCTGTAACACTTCTTGAACCCCAAGTCAATACCTACTGTGCATGGAACAGTTCATGGTCTTTCATGCATGCGTGTTAATTAAATATAGAGTAATGTTTGAGATAGACTGAAAGTCATGACTAACTGTATAAGGACTGTTGACTTATGAGACACAAAGGTGAATCCAGTGGCTTAGTTATTGAAACATGCCTGCAGCATGGCCAGGAGGAGAGACCGGCGGCATGGTGCAGCCATCGCGATAGCATCGCCTCTCTGAGTATGTCCAGACACTCTCGCTTATCACTTGCACACGGCCTTCTGCCTCTTGTCTGACTGCACCACTGACAACGAACGCTTTTTCTCATTGACACAATATAGAAAATCAAGTAATATCAATATGTGTCATTAGAAAGCACAAATATATAAATATGTGATTCTAACATTATTATAAATTTATAAAATTAGATGATAATATAGTCTGGTATTGAAACGTGTCTAGAGTATGACTTGCACATGAGACAGGTGCATTATATTGGTGTTGTTGTTGCCAGCGTCATGAAGTGCTTTATACTTAAACCATCATCATGCCTTCGAGTGATTTAGAACGTTATATACGTTATATATTTTTATGTTTTTATACGTTTTTTGTTTGAAACATCTTTTTTTGTTTTTCTTTGATGACGATTTTATATTACGAGTAGGGGCCAGGCTAGCTCAGTGGTTACGTGCTCGTCTCTGAACTGATAGGACCGGGGTTCGATCCCCACCTGGCCCTCGATTTATTCACGCAGGAGGTGAATAAATCTGAGCACGTCGTCCCTCGGAGAAGGACGTTAAACTGTCGGTCCCGAGCCTGTACGATGTCAGGTACTCGTTAAAGATCCTCTACTCTAAATACATTTGAGTTAGGCAAAATTTAGGACTCCCACTGTAGAATCAATCTTCATTGTGTGGTATCACAAAGGGCCAATGCTTGGCCTAAGTGTGTTCCCTTGTGGGACTGCCACAACAACCTATCCACCTATCCTATATTACGAGTAGTAATATTAGAAATATAATAATACCGTCTTACCAACACACTGCTGCTGTATCTCTCGGACTACTAGCTTTCGGGTGTCACCCATCTTCAACAAGAACTGATCTAAGGAGTCCTACCTTTCTGATTAATATAACCTACCTACTATCCCAATGCTGCCTGGATTTTATTATTTAATTATTTTAACTCTATTTTATTTTTTATTTTACTTAATATTATTTAGTCTAATATCTTTTCCTATTATTTTCGTCTTTGTCAAGTCTGCCAAGTGGTTGTTTCATTTTCTTTAAGGGTTTTAAATAATATATCGCTTGTGATGATTTACTTTTTCATTTATTAGATTACCTGATTCTTTATGTTTATATATCTCTAATTCTTCAGTTTACGAGGTAGGTTAGGTTAGGTTGCAGTGGCAGTCCCACAAGGGAACACACTTAGGCCAAGCATTGGCCCTTTGTGATACCACACAATGAAGATAGATTCTACAGTGGGAGTCCTAAATTTTGCCTAACTCAAATGTATTTAGAGTAGGGATCTTTAACGAGTACCTGACATCGTACAGGCTCGGGACCGACGACGTGCTCAGATTTATACACCTCCCGCGTGAATAAATCGAGGGCCAGGTGAGGATTGAACCCCGGTCCTATCAGTTCAGAGGTGAGCACGTAACCACTGAGCTAGCCTGGCCCTCACAGTTTACGAGGTAAGATGGTATATTATAGTTTTAATATTAATAATACTTAACCTCTGTGGTAATGACGAAATGCACGATTTTATATGTTTAAAACTATTGTTATAAGATGTAAGTCTTGGGATCAATGATGGCAGGTTATAATTGGATCTTTGATTGTGATTTTCTGGAGTTTTGAATGTTAAGGGATTATCAATGACTATTCTTACGTCGGCACTGGGTGGTAAAGTTGCTATGTCATTGAGTAGTTTTGTTGACATGCACTCAAGGCGAGTGTGAATAAACTTTTACGAGATTATATTAGGCTAGACTTAATTTAGACTGATTAGTTAGACTGAATTTAGGCCGCTTATTTTGAAAGTGGCCTAATTCCATTTATGTTAAAATCGAGATATTTAAGGGTTTGCGTTTTACAAAATTTAAAAATATTGTCATTTTATTTATCAACTAATTTTTGTTATAAAAATTCTTAGTAATTTTAAATAAATTTTGTACAATTTGCTGCAAAAGGTAAAGATAACGTAAAAATGTAATTATTTAAATAGCTAGCTAAATTTTTTCGGAAAATGGAATTAGGCCACTTTCAAAATAAACGGCTCATATAAAGAATAGGATGATTATGTTAATCACTAGTTGATTTTCGATGTTTCTTTAAAGAGAGAAGGTATATGGTGCTTTAAACCAGCTATTCTCAAAGGGGTCCATGTGGACCCCCTGGGGGGTCTATGGGACTTCATGGGGGGGTCTATGATCATCAAGGGTTCTATAGAGATGTCTCTATAGTTACAAAATAAATTTATAAATAAAAAAATAAAAATAAATACATAAATAAAATGAACATAATAATAAATAAAATAATATTTATAAATGAATATTAAGGTATTCGTATTGTAATAAAAGTAATAAGTAAATATAAACTAGATTTGGGGAGTAAGTGAGCATGAGTAATGAAAAAAGTATGTTTTGATGACTTATAAAATATATCCAATGTTTTGGTATGAGAGTTTAATTGGAAAATTAAAACCCCCCACCATACCACCTACTAGAGTTGGGGAATTAGTCGATTGAAATTACGGTAATATTATTTGAATTATTGTTTATTATTATTATTATGGTTTCCATGGACTTTAAAATATAGATATAATTATTGATATTTTAGTTTCTTTCTTCTTTATAATTTCCCCTCATTTTCCTATTACTATGTGTTTTTAAAATATGAGTCGTCTGTGGTAGCCATTGCACACACACACATACATACACACACACACACACACACACACACACACACACACACTCACTCACTCACTCACTCACTCACTCACTCACTCACTCACTCACTCATTGAACTATAGAAAAGGTCATTGGTGTCACTATGCTGGCTGACTGAACCATAGGAAAGGTCATTGATGTCACTATGCTGGCTGACTGAACCATAGGAAAGGTCATTGGTGTCGCTATACAGGCTGATTGAACCATAGGAAAGGTCATTGGTGTCACTATTCAGGCTGACTGAACCATAGGAAAGGTCATTGGTGTCACTATTCAGGCTGACTGAACCATAGGAAAGGTCATTGGTGTCACTATGCTGGCTGACTGAACCATAGGAAAGGTCATTGGTGTCACTATTCAGGCTGACTGAACCATAGGAAAGGTCATTGGTGTCACTATTCAGGCTGACTGAACAATAGGAAAGGTCATTAGTGTCACCATATAGGTTGATTGAACCATAGAAACACACATACACACACACTCACTCACCCACTCACTCACTCACTCAATTATTGAACCATAGAAAAGGTCATGGTGTCACTATGCTGGCTGACTGAACCATAGGAAAGGTCATTGGTGTCACTAAGCTGGCTGACTGAACCATAGGAAAGGTCATTGGTGTCACTATGCTGGCTGACTGAACCATAGGAAAGGTCATTAGTGTCACCATATAGGTTGATTGAACCATACACACACACACACTCATTCATTCATTCATTGAACCATAGAAAAGGTTCAATTTATAGAAAAGAACCCCTGGTTTAAACAGTCCCAAGTGCTGGCAAATGCTGCGTACTTTGACGGAAAGACAGTGAAGCGCCGCTACCTCGCGCTTGGAATCTTCCGCTAGTCCTATTTCACTTGCTAATACTGCTGTTCTACTTGGTGTCTCTATACGCCTCGAAGGCTCCACCTCCTCCCCCCCCCCCTCCCTCCCAGGCAGCAGCCAGTGTACCATATACTGGCTGCTGGTGAATATCTGCAAGAGTTGAGAATATTTACTCGCTGGCCAAAGCCAACAAAGATAAACTTACTGCTCGTAGGAGACAAGAATTGAACACGTTGTGTGTTCAAGAATACACGTTGTGAGTGAGAGCCATGAAAGTATACACGATTTGAGTGAGAGCCATGAAAGTATACACCTATTGAGCAACACTCTTGTATGCATAGACATACATTTCGAGTAAGAGTCATCTATGCATACAAATATTGAGTAAGAACCTTGTAAGTATACATGCTTTGAGTGAGAGCCATGAAAGTACACGATTTGAGTGAGAGCCATGAAAGTATACACGATCTGAGTGAGAGTCATCAAAGTATCCACGATTTAAGTGAGAGCCATGAAAGAATACACGATTTGAGTGAGAGCCATGAAAGAATACACGATATGAGTGAGAGCCATGAAAGAATATACAATTTGAGTGAGAGCCATGAAAGAATACACGATTTGAGTGAGAGCCATGAAAGAATACACGATTTGAGTGAGAGCCATGAAAGAATACACGATTTGAGTGAGAGCCATGAAAGAATACACGATATGAGTGAGAGCCATGAAAGAATATACGATTTGAGTGTGAGCCATGAAAGAATACACGATTTGAGTGAGAGCCATGAAAGAATATACGATTTGAGTGTGAGCCATGAAAGAATACACGATTTGAGTGAGAGCCATGAAAGAATACACGATTTGAGTAAGAGTTTTGTAAGTATACACGATTTGAGTGAGAGCCAAGAAAGTATACATGATTTGAGTGAGAGCCATGAAAGAATACACGATTTGAGTGAGAGCCATCAAAGTATCCACGATTTGAGTGAGAGTCATGAAAGAATACACGATTTGAGTAAGAGTTTTGTAAGTATACACGATTTGAGTGAGAGCCAAGAAAGTATACATGATTTGAGTGAGAGCCATGAAAGAATACACGATTTGAGTGAGAGCCATCAAAGTATCCACGATTTGAGTGAGAGTCATGAAAGAATACACGATTTGAGTAAGAGTTTTGTAAGTATACACGATTTGAGTGAGAGCCAAGAAAGTATACATGATTTGAGTGAGAGCCATGAAAGTATGTACGATTTGAGTGAGAGCCATGAAAGTATACACGATTTGAGTGAGAGCCATGAAAGTATACATGATTTGAGTGAGAGCCATCAAAGTATCCACGATTTGAGTGAGAGTCATGAAAGAATACACGATTTGAGTAAGAGTTTTGTAAGTATACACGATTTGAGTGAGAGCCAAGAAAGTATACATGATTTGAGTGAGAGCCATGAAAGAATACACTTTTTGAGTGAGAGCCATGAAAGAATACACGATTTTAGTAAGGGTTTTGTATGTATATACATTTTGGGTAAGAGTTTTGTATGTATACATATTTTGAGTAAGAGTCTTGTAAGTATATATGTTTTGTGTGAGAGCTATGAACGAATACACGATTTGAGTGAGAGCCATGAAAGAATACACGATTTGAGTAAGAGTTTTGTATGTATACACATTTTAAGTAAGAGTTTTGTATGTATACACATTTTGAGCAAGGACCATGCAAGTATACACATTGTAGTGAGAGCCATGAAAGTATACACGATTTGAGTGAGAGCCATGAAAGTATACACGATTTGAGTGAGAGCCATGAAAATATACACATTTTGTGAAAGAGTCCTGTATGTATACACTTTTTTAGTATGATTCCATTAAGTATATTGGCAATGCTTACCTGAAGAACAGACTTAAATATAAATAAAGCAAGAAATAATAACCTAGTATGAAAAACCTATTCGATTTTATGTACTCTTGTTATAATTTCTATTCATAATTTGAATTAAAGTTTATGTAAGTTGTGTGTGTGTGTTCGTACATTACATATGTGCACGTATTTCTAGTTAAGAAACGTTTCCCTCCTCCTCTGTTCCCCCTCCACCATACTCTCCCGTTCACTCACCCAGTTACTCAAGTCCAAAGCTAAATGACTTTACATATTATTACCGATTATTACTTTTAATTTTATAAATGATCTCTATGCTTATTAGCATTATTATAAAAAGATTTGACATAAAACACGTGAAATAACAATCAATGATCAAACCACAATAAGAAATGGGAAAACAATACGTAAGATCTTTCAACCGTAACAAGCGGTCTTCGTCAGAGTCAAAAACCCAACTCTGACGAAGACCGCTTGTTACGGTTGAAAGATCTTAGTCTTTGTTTTCCCATTTCTTATTGTGGTTTGATCATTAGCATTATTATATGTATAACAATTATATTGGTTATTACGTATATAAGATATTTATATTACGTAGATAAGTTATTACTTATGTAATAAGTTATTAATTAACTTATCAAGTTAATAATTAATTAACTTTAATTAATTAGAGCCTATCAAGTGGATTTTTGGGGTGGGTTATTACGTATATAAGTTATTTTACGTATACAAGTTATTTATATTACGTATATAACTTATTACCTACGTAATAAGTTATTAATTAACTTATCAAGTTAATAATTAATTAATTAATTAACTTTAATTAATTAGAGTCCATCAAGTGGATTTTTGTGGTGGGTTTTGAAAGTTATTAGGTTGTTTACATGTAATTTGCAATTCATCATAGGAAAGCTTCCACAATTAGACTGTAGTTTTCAGTTTATTTTGACTTTGAAGACGTTTCAAGCCACCTCTGCCTGCTTCAGGGGGACTCTCTGTCATGTAGTATCATTGTTCTTGCTGGTATTGGCTCCTGTATGCTGTAGGTGTAAGAGTAGTGTGTCAAAAAGTATTGGCCCAGGAGGCTCTTATCACAGTGTTTACCTTTTCCCACGCCCCATTAGCTGGTCATTACCGCTTCAGGTTTCCCATACTGTAAAGGCTAGTACAATACATATATTCGTCTCCTTGCTTATTAATACAATATTCCGTTACAGTATACTTTCCAGTCCATCATGAGGATTTTCTAAAACACTCAAACTCAAGTCATCAAATAAAAAAGCTTTATGTTGAAAACTAAAAGACGTTTCGACCTCCTAGTGTTCTTCTTCAGGTTTATATCTGCACTGTTGAGAATGTGATAAGGACTGAGCTCTTATATATTAATTTATTATTTATTAATTTTATAAAATTATTTAACAAAATAAATAAATTAATAATTTTTATTAATTTTATAATTAATAAAATTATTAATAAGGGTTTCCCCTTAATTGATATTCCTCAACGTTTGCATGAAGGAAAGAAGAAGGTATTCAGAAACCTTGAAAAACTGGTGAAGATAATGACATCAGTGAAATACAGTCAGTTATTCAATGAAATATATATATATATTTACACCATGATAAACGAAAAACGGTCCGGCAGGACAGATAACAAAAATCTGCTGCCAATATACACTAATATATATATATATTGGTATAAATAGGCAGCAGATCCTCTTTTAAACAGGTATCATTAAAATTAACCGCAGTCTCGGCATTCACGATCTTAAGACTGAGAGACTCAATCCTACGAACTAACCTCCTGCTAACAGGGTTCAACTGGAAAAGGAGTTAGCCAAGTGACATGTTAAATTAAAATCGATGACTCATGCTTAGTCATTGCTATAAATAGATTAAAAGGATAGTAGAGGTTAATATAAAGAGAAGGTCAAAGGTCCTTCTTATATATTTTATTTATGAGGAATCGGTCAGTTTTCCAGGTTCAAATCAAACTTTTAAAATCAACGTTTTGTTTTAATGTTGTATTTTGAACTTAAGCATTAAACAGATGTATGAATCTGTGAAAGTATATATAAAGAACTATTACATTAGAGGTTTAAAATGAATTATTTTAAGAATAATTACTTGAACATAAATGCCACATAATTACGAATATTCTAAGGTATTATTATGAAGACACGTTCCTTCCATTAATATTCAAAATTATTATTTTGGGTAAAATAATTTTGGTAATTGTTATTCTAAAGTAAAATGGATAAACAAACAAAAGTCTCCACTCAAATGAAGTTTTATTCAACATCGCGTTTCGAACACGTTGTGTTTATCAGGAAGACACTATAATACAAATTATATTTTATCAGTTACAAAATTAGAGTGAAATAATAAAATTCATTTAAAAGAATTAAAACTATAACCAAGGATGTGGTGCTGAAAGGTTGGTCAGCACCAACCAATGAAAGCGCGAATAAAAAAAAGGTTTCTTTCCTCTAAATTAGTGTTTCTGGCCTTCTGTATTTCAGTTAACGGTTTTTAAGCATACTCGACTCCTTTGTCACTTTATCTCCTAAATGCCTATCCCCACTCTATCGCAGCGGACCTATGGTATTTCCTACTAGTTGTTTTCACTGACCAACCCTTCATCATCACATCCTTTGAGTATAACATTAATTCTCTCTTAATTGAATTTTATTATTTCACTCTAATTTTGTAACTGATTAGATATAATTTGTATTATAGTGTCTTAATACACGAAGTGTTCGAAACGCGTTGTTGTTGTTGAATAAAACTTCATATGTGTGGTGACTTTTGTTTGTTTATCCATTTTACCTCAGAATGAGTAAATACCACAGTATTACAGATTGCACAACTAATGATTTTGGTAATTGTTAGTTTTTAATATGCTTGATCGTGTATATAGCTTGAATTAATGTTCCGTTTATTTATCTAATATAGTGAATGATTTTTTTTTACATTTAGATTATATTTTTTTTTTATTAAATATAATACGGAGGCTTTGGGGTAGTTCAGATAAACTTGTCAATCCTAAATGTTTAAATCATTAGTTGTGCAATCCGTAATTGTGTGGTATTTACTCATTCTGAGGTAAAATGGATAAACCAACAAAAGTCTCCACACAAATGAAGTTTTATTCAACGCGTTTCGAACACTTTGTGTTCATCATCAGGAAGACACCAAGGATGTGGTGCTGACGGGTTAGTCAAGTAAGTTGTTTTCACTTGACCAACCCGTCAGCACCACATCCTTGGTGTCTTCCTGATGATAAACACAAAGTGTTCGAAACGCGTTGAATAAAACTTCATTTGTGTGGAGACTTTTGTTTGTTTATCCATTTTACCTCAGAATGACTAAATGTTTAAGTTTAATTTTACTGGAAAAGAATATATTTTACTTTAACTTGATACAATGATAAAAAACATAAATTAAAATTAGTTACCTGAAAATAAACGAAATTTAAGATTATACATTACATTACTAAATATGCAATAAAGCAGTGTTCCTCAAAGTGTGGGTTGCGACCCCAAACGGGGTCGCAAATTTTTTCATTGGGGTCGCGAAAAAAATAAGTTTATTTATATCATAATTAACATTAAACAAATTGAAGTAGTCATTGAACCTCTTAACTTTTTGCAAAACCTCACATGCGTCTCATCCATGCCTATAGATAGAAAATAAACTTGATTTATTGCCTCAGAAAACAATAAAATACGATACAAATTTAATATGAATTGTCGTTTTTTTCGTTCATATTAAATTTGTTGCACTATTTAGAAATCAATATAAAATAAAAAACAAAAACAGATACATACATACAACTAAAATAGATGTACATACATATTATATTTTATTTTCGAAAATCAAAACTTTAAATTATCGATAGTTTTAAATCCGATACGAGTTATCGGAAAAAGTAATTATTACATTGTTCCCATTTTCCTCTATTTATTTGTGTGAAACTGGCTTTTCAAAGCTAGCAGCTATTAAAACTAAACAACGATCAAGGCTCAATCCTGAAGAAATGAGATTAGCCTTATCAGAAGTTTTACCAAATATGGAGCAAATAATGAAAGACATGCAAGCTCACCCTTCGCATTAATTATATTGTGCAACTAATTTTAAATTAATATTGTTGTTTTTAATTATTATTTATTTTAATAATGACTGTGAACTAATATTAAGTTTTGTTTTCTTTTTTTATTATTATTTATTAAATATGACTGTGAATTAATATTAATTTTTGTTTTCTTTTTTAAAATTTCAAATTTTAAATTAATATTTGTTTTTTTTTTATTTGTTATTTATTTTAAATATATTTGTTAATTAATATTATCGTTAGTTTTCTTTTAATAATATATTATATTACTTAAACCTATATCTAAAATATGTTTTTTTGATTTTTAACTTTTTTTCAAAAAAATGCTAATGGGGGTCGCATAATTTATTCAAGTTAAAAATGGGGTTGTGATCGAAAAAAGTTTGCGGAACCCTGCGGCCTTATGAACCCTAGCGGTCAGTGCGGCAACTACTATTCCAGGAGGTTACCATTGATGGTCAAGAAGGTTACAATAATGTTACATACTTGCTGTTTGTATATCTTGGTTAGTGTTAAGAATACTATATCAGATGCTTGGACCATGTAAGAATCTTTGTTTTCATGACTTAATATCAAGACATAGTAATAAGTCATTTCTGTCTATCACATTCAATGATTGTATGTTTTTAACTGTTACTATAAGTGTTTTACATTGAGTGGCACAAGGGGTCAAGGGTCATCTAGTCCCTTATAAAGTTCATCAATGAATAAATACTTATTTTCATTTTTCATCCGTTTATATTTATTTTTGTGCAAGACCTGATAATTTTTAGAAAGGCGTTTTTTTTTTTTGAAAGTTCGTTGTTGTTTGCATTAATTAATTGTTTAATTACTATTGACTTAATTGGTTTTTAAGTTCCTCGTCATCAGTAAATAAGACGAAATTACAAGTTATCAATCAATTCAACTTGGTTCTAACATAGTGCAATCAGTTATTATGTGGTATTTACTCATTGTAGGATAAAAAGCTAATGAAATGGTCTCCACATATAAAAATTTAATGGTATAAATAATGCGTTTCGAACACGTAGTGTATTAGTTAATTAATTAGTTCTTAGTGTATTAGTTAATGCCTGAGGAAGAACACTACGTGTTCGAAACGCGTTGTTTATACCATTAAATTGTTATATGTAGATTTCATTAACTTTTTACCCTACACTAAGAAAAAAATATTTTTTGAATATTTTTATTTTATGATATGGGATAGTTTTATTTATTATTTTTCATAGAATGTTTTAAATTTTGAATTATTTTTTGACATTTCTGTTTTTTTTAACGAAAATTATTATACTGGAGATTTAATAGTATGCTGGTGTTTTTTTTTTTTAAAATACATTTCTTTCCTTTTGTCAAACATCCAATTTACTCTGAGTGAGTGTTAATTTTTTACTGCATGCTGTACTCTGTTCATAAGGTTGCTGTAAATGTATTCAAAAAATTTAATTTAAAATTATTTAAATTTAAAAATTAATAAAAAAATATATTAGTAATTAGGCATTTTTGAATACTGTAATGAAATTGAAAGGCGGCTTTTAAGTATATTTTTAACTTTTATAGATGTTAGCTTAAATTCTTGGAAATAATAGATGTGAACTACCATATTAGACTAGAATAGTGAAACAAAAATTGTATTTGTTAACAATTGAATAATACTTTCTTGAGGAATGACAACGATCAATCAGTGTTACCAACTGCTAATAAATTCAGTTATATAACATTTCTTGTCATTATAATCATTTATCTTTAAACATGATTGAATACGAAACATTAAAATAATACTTTTCATAAATTCAATACGTTTAAAACTTCGATCGGTTGGTGGACGCTTTCACGTCTCCACTTTTGTGGGTTTTTTTTTCTTCCTTTTCTACTTCTCCTTTAGTGATGATGGCATTAAATCCGAAAAAAAAACGTGATATTAATTTTATAAACTTTAAAAATGTATTTAATAAACTTGTTCGTTACTCAAAATCCATAACAGATATCTACGAAACACTAAACATTAATTTATTTACTGATGAATGTGATTATTTCATTGTATTTTATACTCATAAAGCAAAGT
Organism: Hermatobates lingyangjiaoensis; assembly: GCA_026182355.1. NCBI lineage: Eukaryota > Metazoa > Arthropoda > Insecta > Hemiptera > Hermatobatidae > Hermatobates > Hermatobates lingyangjiaoensis. The sequence continues at coordinate 129,200 of JAPFBL010000556.1, read as the reverse complement.
ATTTTGTTTCAATAAAAATGATGAATCGTGCATCGTTTATGAGATTGTAAATTCTCCACTTCTGAGAATACACTCATCTCCCATTCATACCACAATACCATAACTTATTCCATAATTTCATATTCATATTCCACAATTTAATAATCAATCTAAATCTGATATTAAAATTTGTTGAATTGTGCAAAATATATATTGTCTCTCTCTCTGGCTCTCTTTCTCCATCCCCTCTCTCAGGCTCTCTCTCGTTTTCCCTTTTTCCCTTCTCTTTCGCCGTCTCTCTCTCTCTCTCTCTCTCTGTCTGGCACTCTCGCTCTTCCTCTCCCTGTCTCTCTCTTTCGCATTCCCTTTCTATTTGTCTCTAATTCCCTCACTCGCTCGCTCCCATTCTTTCGCGCGCTCTCTCTCTCTCTCTCCCTCTGTCTCTTTCTCTCTCGCTTTCCCTTTCTCCCTCTTTTTCCCTTCTCTTTCGCTCTCTCTCTCTCTCTCTCTCTCTCTCTCTCTCTGGCTCTGTCGCTCTCTCTCTCTGGCACTCTCTCTCTGTCTCTCTCTTTCGCATTCCCTTTCTATTTGTCTCTAATTCCCTCACTCGCTCGCTCCCATTCTTTCGCGCGCTCTCTCTCTCTCTCTCCCTCTGTCTCTTTCTCTCTCGCTTTCCCTTTCTCCCTCTTTTTTCCCTTCTCTTTCGCTCTCTCTCTCTCTCTCTCTCTCTCTCTCTCTCTCTCTCTCTCTGGCTCTGTCGCTCTCTCTCTCTGGCACTCTCTCTCTGTCTCTCTCTTTCGCTTTCCCTTTCTATTTGTCTCTAATTCCCTCACTCGCTCCCTCCCATTCTTTCGCGCGCTCTCTCTCTCTCTCTCTCTCGCTTTCCCTTTCTCCCTCTTTTTCCCTTCTCTTTCGCTCTCTCTCTCTCTCTCTCTGGCTCTGTCGCTCTCTCTCTCTGGCACTCTCTCTCTGTCTCTCTCTTTCGCTTTCCCTTTCTGTTTGTCTCTAATTCCTTCACTGGCTCGCTCTCTCTCCCTCGCTTTCCCTTACTCCCTCTTTTTCCCTTCTCTCTTTCTTATCCCCCTCTCCCTCTCTCTCTCACTTTCTCTTTCTCCCGCGTATCCCCTCTCTCTCTCCCTCCCCCTCTCTCTCTCTATCTCTCTCCCTCGCTTTCCCTTCTCCCTCTTTTTCCTCTCTCTCCCTCCCCTTCTCTCTGTCTCGCTCACGCTTTGTCTTTCAATCTCTCTCTGTTTATTGTGGACTCACTGTGTTCCTCTCAACTCTGAATACGGCTTGCTTTAGATTTGCAGCTAGTAATTATACAGCTGTGTTAATTAGCATTAGTAAACAAGCCGATAGTGTAAACTGCTTGTTTTATTTTAATCTACAAACAACGGTACTATTTATAGAGGGAGCAAGAGCAGTTGTGTTGCCGATGACAGACTTAGGAATTCTATTCTATAGATTAAAATGAAACGGAATGGCTTTTATGTAAGGCATTTTAACAGTGGTGGCGATTTCGTCTGTCTTACTTCATGCTCGGGGGTTAATCATGTAGGAGTCGTGTAGCGCCTATCGGCTCAAGTATGGTGGCAACACTGACAAACATTGTTTCTTTTTCACATTGAATGCAAAGTGTTTAATTATTCATGAAGGTGAATCAGTTGCTAGAGAGGTATTAGAGACTGCGAATAGTCCAAGTGGGCTTTAAGCGGTTCTCTCTCGCGCTCTCTCTCTCTCATTTCCGTTTCTATCTCTCTCAATTCCCTCACTCTCTCTCTCTCCCCTCTCTCATTTCCGTTTCTATATCTCTCAATTCCCTCACTCTCTCTCTCTCTCTCATTTTCGTTTCTATCTCTCTCAATTCCCTCACTCGCTCTCTCTCTCTCCCTCTCTTTATTTCTCGTTCTCTTTCGCTCTCTCTCTCTCCATATCTTATTTCCGTTTCTATCTCTATCAATTCCCTCACTCGCTCTCTCTCGCTCTCTCTCTCTCTCTCTCCATCTCTTATTTCCGTTTTTATCTCTCTCAATTCCCTCACTCGCTCTCTCTCTCTCTCTCTCCATCTCTTATTTCCGTTTCTATCTCTCTCAATTCCCTCACTTGCTCTCTCTCTCGCTCTCTTTATTTCTCGTTCTCTTTCGCTCTCTCTCTCTCCATATCTTATTTCCGTTTCTATCTCTATCAATTCCCTCACTCTCTCTCTCTCTCTCTCTCTCTCTCTCCCTCTCTTATTTCCGTTTCTATCTCTCTCAATTCCCTCACTCGCTCTCTCTCTCTCTCCGTCTCTTATTTCCGTTTCTATCTCTCTCAATTCCCTCACTCGCTCTCTCTCTCTCTCTCTCTCCCTCTCTTATTTCCGTTTCTATCTCTCTCAATTCCCTCACTCGCTCTCTCTCTCTCTCTCTCCCTCTCTTTATTTCTCGTTCTCTCTATCTCTCTCTTTCGCTGTACCTTTCTATCTCTCTCAGTTCCCTCACTCTCTCGCTCCCTGTCTCTCTCTTTCTCGCTCTCTCTTGGTTTGTCTTTTAATCTCTCTCTGTTTAACTTACTCGCTCATTTCAGTCACAAGCTCTCTCTCTCTCTAACTAGATATTTCAACGAAAATTCAAACATAATGTATAATACAAGACGTAATATTATGAGCATATATCGATTGGTGTTGTCAAGTATGCGTTGTTATTATGAGCCGTTGATGAGGTTAACTTGTGTATTGTCGATGAAATAAGTTAGTATAGCCACAGCTAAGAGGGTTTTGTGTGTTTCAGATTTGATCCATTGCACGAATGAGCCGAACGTCTCGATTCCTCAACTGGCCAACCTGCTGATAGAGAGGTCGCAGAATTCTAGCTGGGTGGTGGTGTTTAAGGCGCTTATAACTGTGCACCACCTCATGTGCTATGGCAACGAGGTAATGTATTTAGACAGTGGGTAGCGGTAGGAATGGGGTGGTGTGTGACAGAGTGATATGTAAGAGAGAGAGAGAGAGAGAGAGTGTAAGGGGTGGGGTGGGGGATAGAGTGTTTTATACTGGGAGTGGGGCGAATGTTGTGTATGTAAGAGACAGAGACAGAGAGAGAGAGAGAGAGAGAATTCGTGTATGCGTGCGCGTGTTTGAGACAGTACGAGTGTGTATGTAACAGAGAGAGAGAGCAAGAGAGAAAATACAGAGTGTATGTAAGAGAGAAAGAGTGAGAGTGACAGGGAATGTGTGTGTAAGAAAGAGTGACAGAGTGTATGAAGAGAGAGAGAGAGAGAGTGTGTGTGTAAGAGAGGGAGAGAGAGTGTAAGAGTAAGAGAGAAAGTGACACAGTGTATGTAAGAGAGAGAGAGAGTACGTGTATGTATGTGCGTGTGTGAGACAGTAAGAGTGTATGTCAGAGAGAAAGAGAGTGTGACAGTGTATATGTAAGAGAGAGTGAGTGTGTGTATAAGAGAGTGTGTGGTACGTGTATGTGTGTGAGACAGTGAGAGTGTATGTAAGAGAGAGAGTACGTGTATGTGTGTGCGTGTGTGAGACAGTGAGAGTGTATGTAAGAGAGAAAGAGAATGTGACAGAATGTATGTCAGAGAGAAAGAGAGTGTGACAGTGTATAGTAAGAGAGAGTGAGTGTGTGTATAAGAGAGTGTGTGGTACGTGTATGTGTGTGAGACAGTGAGAGTGTATGTAAGAGAGAGAGTCATAGTGTGTATGTAAGAGAGTTGAGAGTATGTGTATGAGTGCGCAAGTGTGAGACAGTGTGATTGTGTGTGTAAGAGAGAAAGAGAGAGAGAGAGAGTGAGAGACAGAGATAGAGTGAGTGACAGAGTATGTGTGTGAAAGAGAGAGAGTGAAAGTAAGGGAAAGAGAGAGAGTTCAAGAGAGTGTGAGAGTGGGTGTATGTGTGCGCGTGTGTGAGACAGTGAGAGTGTTTGTGTAAGGGAGAAAGAGGGTGAGAGAGCGAGAGTGTAAGAGTATATGAGTGTGAGAGAGAGTGAGAGTGTGTATGTGTGCATATATGTTTGCTTTGTACGTACTTTATTTGCAACATGTTCCACAATAAGTACTAGATGTTTCTTTTGATTACTAAATCACAATGGTACTCAAATGTTTCATAGGTATAAAAGTAATCACTCATTACTTAGTCGTTGGGTATAGTGTTATTACACATCGAGTAGTATTTTGAGGTAATAATACGTAATAATGTATCATATTAATACAGAATAATGAGATTCATAGTTAAGAACTGATATTACGAAATATAATATATTTTCAATAATTAATAACAGTGATGAAATATTAAGAATACTTTATACCATAAGTCAACTGGAGGTAAGAGAGGGCCAACGAAACCTACCCTACCTCGACCGGTGTATGCAGGTATTCGACTTTACTCTCTACCAGGGGACAGCGCGTGGGACTTCTAATCCAAAGGTCTTGGGTTCAATCCTCACAAAATATTATCCATTTTGAGAGAAGTGGTAAAATTGTGTACTCTCTCTGCCACTCTCTCATAGCATAGATGCATGTCCACTAATTTGGCATCAACCTTGGTGTGCATAGCTAGCTGACCTTTGACCTTTGACCTGCCAGCCAACATAAAAATCCCTGCCATCACTTTTATCCGAATTATTTATTTTTTAAACAAATATTCCTTTGTTAATTATCCATACATCGCTTTACTATATATATATATATATTCTAAACAAATGTGGTTGAAATCCGCTGTGACTTTCAACAACATTTGTTTAGAAGAAGATTTGCTGCCCATTTATACGAATATATATATATATATATATACTCTATATTTCACATAAACACGTGAAATACCAATCAATGATCAAACCATAATATGAAATGGGAAAACAAAACTAAGATCTTTTAACCGTAACAAGCGGTCTTCGTCAGAGTCAAAAACCTAGTCCTAGTGTTTCAGTTGGATTTTTGACTCTAACGAAGACAGCTTTTTTACGGATGAAAGATCTTAGTGTTGTTTTCCCATTTCATATTGTTGTTTGAACATTGACTCACTATACCTAATATATAAATAAATATATATTTCTTTTTAAAAAAAAAAGTTAGGCCGAGAGAAGCTTGGACCTGACCCGAACGTAATAATTGACATTTCGGGTCTGGTCGGGCTTACGATCTTACCTTTAATATCAAATAGTTATTTATATTCATATTCTCTGTACGATAAGTAAATAATACGTAAATACAGTAGTTAATTTGTTATTAATCAATGAACAGTAATGCAAGTGGAGTAAAAGCAGCCATATTCAATTATTGTTTAGAACTTCCTTAAATATAATTTTTATAACGTCTGTTGTGTTTGCGTGCATTTAAATGATCCATATAAATATAATATGTTGCACTCTATCTAATTACATTTTCAAATAATGATAATAATTTTTATGTTACAAATTTAATGATACAAACTAAATACAGATTTATTATTAAATTTTAATTTAATAAGTCAGATATTAATACGTATTATTTAATACGTCAGATATTTCGTAGAATAAGTGAAATTCATTACAATGATATTTTGTACTGATTTTATATTAAAATAAATTACAACTATAGTAACATGGTTTGTTATTGAAAGAATGTTTAAAAATTGGTCTATAATTTTTTTTTTTAAATTTAACGAACGCTTGGCTGTTCAGTAAGTAGTATTCAAATGTTTATAATTAAATATGATGACGTCTATTGTTTGATGTATATTATTAAATTATCATCAAATTAAAGCCATTATAGGCAATTATTACTTATGATTATCATTAAGACAGTAATTAGCGAAGAAATAATGCTGAATGTTTGGAATTGATTGGACAGAGGACAGCTGAAGTTAATTAAGTGATGACTAGGTAATATCAAGAGTAATTACCTTCTATCGGAGAGCTGATAGAGTGACAAAGCAGGCAATCATCAACTTGCAGGAATTAGATTTCAAATCAGTGTTGCCACTGAACATTTAACAGTGACACAATATTCAAAGAAATATCCCAAGATATATAATATACGTAAAATAAAACATTTCTTTAGAAAACTCACATTTGTAATGTCCAATTTATTCATCGTCATCTGCAGAGAGGTTTACAGTGTTGTTTATTTGATTTGGCAAAAAAAAAAATAAAACTGTCATTTTTGATTTGGTTTACTAGATTTTTTGTAGGTTAAACAATTTTGTGTTTTCTTTTGTTATGTACTGTTATCTGAGGCAACCTGTTTGACTAAATATGAATAATATATCTTTAAAACTCAAATCTTTTAGTCGTAAACTCATTTCAGGTATGTCTTACATTAAGGAGGCTGTAATGTTTGACTACTGCGTTAACTAACTGTGTAACACATAGAGCGCAGCAGTGTCTTTTAGTTAAGATTAGCTGACCGGGCCGGACTTTGTAGCGTATAACAATCAGTGGTATGTCAACTTTAACTATAGCTAAACTTAAATTACTAACATAACAGCTGTTGTACCTTTCCTATAAATATTAAATTCGAATAGGTATAAAAATTTAAAAAAAAAAAAATCTGTTATGGCCTGAACTCAACTTTATTATAAGTAAACACAATATCAAACTCGTTAAAAACCAATTAATGGTTTGTTTGATGAGTCAAACATTTGATCCATCGCATCATGGAATGCATCAGAAAATATGTTTGATTGGGGTTAATTTATTACATTTGACAACTTTATTCATCTAACATATCATCTTACCTTAAACCAACGTCCAACAAATATATCCGCGCACTATAGTGCACGTCGTAACTAGCAGTTCCAGACCAGAGGCCTTCTACTGCTTGATTACTGTGCTGCTATAGCTTGGAATGTCAGTAATTCATGTCAGATATTAAGTTCGTCTGTACAGTAATGATGTCGTATTCGCGGTCATGTGGTCTTGTTGAGGTCATGGTTTTCAATGTTTTTAGTCATCAATTGGAAGAGTTGTCAAAAAGTCAGTGGATGAAGTAATTCATCTTACCTTATTAAAACAATTCAATTTTTGTTTTAATTAACCTCTAGAATAACAATTTTATTTCACTTCAAAAATATCTAAGTCAATGTAAATAAATGCAAACTAATCCTACCAACAGAGCAAATGATTGATTATTCCAAAATAAAATTTCAGTTTTTATTTGAAATTACCCTATGAAACAATCAGAATTGTATTTTTTTTTTTAAATTGTTAATTTTAAGTGTAATTTTTTAACATTTCATTGCTCTATCATTATCGGTTTAGCGTTTAAAAAAAAAACATTTTCTGAACTCGTAAAAAGGCACTGTAACGTGTACCTTCTTATTAATATAATTTACGAAAATTAATAAAATTTTCAACCTTATATAAAGTGGCTATTTTTTTGGGTATAAAAAGTAAAAGTATGTACATGAAATAGACTAATTTAACTTACGCTCTATTAAATATTGAATACTTCTGAGAATATATGTGTTGTCATAATGACGTTTTAATTTCAGAATGAATTGTAATGCTGCCTAATTATGATGACTTTGATTTGTAGCTGTAGTTTAATTGCAGCAATTCGATATGCTCAATTATTAATTTGATACAGCTCATTAGTAGGTAGCAATTAAGATAGCAACAGACGTATATATACCGTACAATAATACATTTTCTTTTATATATATGTATAAATAAAAACTTTAACACATGGGAATGAACACAGAAAGTCACTACAGAGCTCACTTTGATATTTCGACATCCGTCGTCATCGGGAAGAAGTGCGAAGTACTCGCGTTGAGAAGCAAACTGTTACTGGCCTTCAGAGTAACTCGTGGAACCACCGCAATGCTGCCCCCCAGCGGAGGAGAGGAAAAATAGAAATCCCTCCAATATTTATTTAGAAAACAAGATAAAAAATCTGGAGTGGCCTACACTCAACTTTACTATAAGTAAACTTAATATCAAACTTCTTGGGTATATAATATATAATGCCTCATTTAAGCATAATATAATCGTCTAAATGGGAGTTGTTTGTTAGTCTTTCATTCCTGAGGTAGTACAGATAGTTATTGATCCACTTATCAATAGATAAGCCTTTTTTGTATGTCACACAATTAATGGATATACAATCATTAGTATAACTACAGCAGTAATAACATTGTGAAAAGCCAAAGTGAAAATTTGCTATATACGAAATAATTTCCTAGAAGACAGCAATAGCCCGTGGATCTCTTACATAGTTTATCTGACCTCCTTCTACATTTAAAAATTAAGTCAAATTTTCCCATTTAGAACTTGAAACTATTTTAAAAACATTAAAAAGTTTTTGTCTGAAATGTCATAAACATGTAAGAAAAATTGTCGCTTTCAGATAATTTTTAATTTAAGATGTAGGATAATTTCATTTATTATTTTTAAATGATTTAAAAATAATCATTTTTAAAAAGATTTTTTTTATTTCTGAATAATGTTCTATATTTTTGGTCTTCTATAAAATTATTATACTGGAAATTTTATGGCATGCTAGGGTTTTTAAAAACTCACTTTTCTTTCCCTTAGTCAAAAATCATAAAAAACCAATTTAGTCTCAGCGAATGTTATTTTTTCCCACGTGCTGTACTCTGTTAGAAGTTTGCCATAAATGTATATTGAGAAAAAATATATTGGTAATTATCCACTTTTTCGTTCTTAAATCTGGTTCAAAGTCAACTTCTCTGTATAATTTTAAATTTAAAAGCTAGAAGCTTGAAATTTTTAGAAATAATGGTATAACTATTAGATTAGAATAGTGAAAAAACTGGAAATTAGAAAAAAACATAGAAGCCCTTCTATAGGACGTAAAAGTGCATTTCAAAAACTTCAATATTACCCAATAATAATGTTATTCATAAACGTAAAAAAATCAGCATCTGATATTAACCTTTGTAGAATGGTGCAACATATAGATTGATTAGAACATTTTGTTAGACAAACCCATCATACTTTAAAAAGGATCAGAAATTATATGTGCATATGCTCTACTGTTGTTGATTTTTTACATATAAGAATTTTATTCTTCATACATAACATACAAGTCCTTAAATCGTTTAAACATTTTCATTATACCTTTAAACATTATATTAGTTCGGAGAATTCACTAAAAAAAAATTCTAAGTCAATGTAAATAATGTAAAAAATATCAAAAATTTGACAAGTATAGCAGGTAATCCCTTAGTCTAGGATGAACAAACAGTTTTTATAGTTTTATTGCTCTTTGCCGTAATTGAAATTTGATCATTCTTTTATGAATTGCTAATTTTTTGTTCCATTTTTGGTCAAATTTTCAAGATTTTTTAATGAGCTGTTTAGCGTCAAAAATCATTTTCTGAAAAGAGAAATAGTACTGTAACACCCCTTCGGCGAATGTAATTTTGAAAAAAATTATCTCATCTCTTCCTCTACATAATGTTCTATTTTTAGGCATACTTTCATTTTGATCCATCTAACGGTACGACTTGTATCGCTCTCATAAGCTTTGAGATTGAATTATAAGTCAAAATTTTTAGATTTTATTTAAAAAAAATATTTTCCGTTGTTTTAAAATTCTGAATATATTTTTCGTTTGTTCCATTTGTAACCTCAAAGATAATGTCAAAATTTCAAAACTCTAGGGTTATCATTTTAGGAGAAATAAATGTTTTCTAAAAAACGGTTTTTGGCAAAAAAGTGACTTTCCCATCATGCATAATTCTTCCCAAACAATAGGGATCTTGTTCCCTATGGGGCCCATTTTAGTGTAAAATATCAACTTGATCCATCAAAGATTCTGGACTTTAGCGTGGTAACAAGCAATGCAAACACACTCACCCACCCACACACACACAGACATCATCGAAAAAACATCATAAAACGACTTCTGGGACCTGAAAACATGTAATTCCGTCAAAATCTCGAGATCGATTTTTTTCACGATCACTATACTTTACTTATAGTAAAGTAAAAATATATAATACGAAATAGTAATGAAGACAATAATAAGAATGTAAATAAAATTAAAAAAGAAAAGTATAAACAATGAGAATAAAAAAAAATTAATTAATTCTTAAGACCAAGAAGAGAGCGAGCCCCAATGAGGCATATGAATGCCTCTTCGGAAGCTCTAAGGATGACATGGGAATTAGACTCGGGGATTTGTTTGACGATTTGTACCCTGAAACAAACATTGAAACGGAGGTCATTGGAATTTATTGTTTCAGGTTACTAATCCTCAAACAAATCCCCGGGAGGTGTAGTAACATCAAGTTTGGAAACTTGATGTAAGCCAACTTTGTTGCTCAGAGGTAGGTGCTTCGGGACACTCAATAAAACCATAGAAAAAACTTTTACTACTGAAACCAGCAAAAGTGCTGAGTTTCTTGTAGGCGTTGAAGCTAACTGCTGACGTACTTTAGTACAGAAGAGGAGAAGTACAATAGTTTTTTTTTTTAAGACGCAGCGCTATGGTCACCATCAAATAATAAAAATAAAAAAAAAATGGAGTGCCATGACTAAGCAAGAAAAAATAATGATTCATGTTCACTGGGTTGTTATTTTCTTCAGAAATTGCATTCAGTACAAATTCCTGGGTCGTTTCCGGTAGACCAGCGCCTTGTGAGACTGTAATATTCCGTTATAGATCCATTGATTTCTCTCTCTCTCTCTCTCTCTCTCTCTCTCTCTCTCTCTCTCTCACTTTCAGTTCATAACGAAGAAACCTACTTTTCACTCTTTCTGTACCATACTTGTGGATGATAGGAATCATAACTTTCTGTGTGAAACAGAACAAACGGACTTTCTTTCTCACTTTCTTACATTTATTTTAAAAAAACAAACATGATGATTAAGCAGAAATATTCTTCTCACAGAGATATATCACACGCCATTATTCTTTATTACTTTATTGGTAAACCAGAAATAAATTCTGAGGTAAAATGGATAAACAAACAAAACATTTATACAACAACAACAACGCGTTTCGAACACTTTGTGTTCATCATCAGGAAGATACTACAATACAAATTATATCTAATCAGTTACAAAATTAGAATGAAATAATAATATTCAAAAATCAAAATTTGTTTTGTAACTGATTAGATATAATTTGTATTCTAGTGTCTTCCTGATGATGAACATAAAGTGTTCGAAACGCGCTTTGTTGATGAATAAAACTTCATTTGTGTGGAGACTTTTGTTTGTTTTTCTATTTTATCTCAAAATGAGTAAATACTACACAATTACGGATTGCACAACTAATGTTTTTAAAAATAAATTCTTTTTGGAAGGATTAATTATTTAAAAAAGGTAACCTGGACTCATATGTCTTTGAAAATATTAGTTTTTTTTATTAAAGATGTATTGTTTTTTTAAAATATATAGAAGCAAGATTATCTTTAAAATCTGTTGTGTTTATACGAATGATAACTAAGGTTTCTTGATGTCGTGGAAGGGTAAAGCTGTAGCGTGCTTGATGTTAGTGTATTTTAAATTGTAATGTTGGTAACGGTCCTCCTGTATTTGTGATTCGTGTGGTACCTAATCTGGGAGAGTCTTGTGCAAGCATTTGGTCCTAGTATTGTTTGGTGTTAGGTGACAGTAGAGCCCTACTTGAATAACAAATGTTATTCAAGTCTTTGCTTGACTCTGAGCGCAAGTCTTTTGAAGACTACCTGTAAACTGCGCGCATGCGTAGTGGCACACAGCTCGCACATTCTCTGCGCACAACAAAACTAATCCAGCGCACAAAAAAAAAAGTCAACATACAGTCGCCAAAAAAAAGAAAAAACTTCTAACCTTTGAAAAAAATGAAATAGCATTTTGAAAAGTAAAATACATTATTTTTCTTATGTTATCAACTTAGTGCAATCGTGAAATGCCCTTTTTTTCTAGTTTATTGCTTTTTTTAAATTCAATAGGATACAAAATAAAATCAAGAACAAAAAAAATTATAAATAAAGTTTTTTTAAAATACTTCCTATAGTCACTTTTGTTTTTTAGGCAAGACATTTTTTTTAATTTTTTGATCATATTTCAAGATCATAGAAATTACAATTTTTCTATCAGAAATATATATATATATATATATAAACTTTAACAAATAGGAATGAACACAGAAAGTCACTGCAGAACTCACTTCGTTATTTCGATATTTGGACATCCGTCGTCATCAGGTACTCACGTTGAGAAGCAATATATACCTATATTGATATATATATATATATATATATATATATATATATACCATGATAAACGAAAAACGGTCCGGCAAGACAAATAACAATTAAAATAAGCAGTGACACATTCGACCGTAATGGCGGTCGAAATATTGAAAAGTGAGTCTTTGTTGTGTTTCTGTTTATGTGTCACTGCTTATTTTAATTATATATATAGCAGTTTGCTATATATATATTATTGAAAATGACACCAAATTTAGCTGATACCTGTTTCTTAACAAGTTTCTCAATTTTTCTAAATAACACTCTCGTTATTTCGTCTACACAATACAGTACATCTCCTATGGTCGACATGTTTCGAATGATCAACATTCATCATCAGGACGTGAATAAGATCTAAGGTGAATTATCTGGTTTATTATAAATACACGGTGAAAGTAGAAGGGGTTGTTTTCCATAAAGTTTAAGAAATGGTGGGCGTTAATCCTGTGGGGTGAGTGGCCTCTCGACCTGAGTCGCTACCTGCAAGGGTTTCTGGATGCCCTTGATGTGAGCTAAACAGCTTCAAAATACTTCAAAATACAATATATATATATCACTTACTTACTTACTTACAGATGCATGAACATTTAGAGGGTGAACATTGCTCAGGATGGCGCAGTCTGTATCGCGATCTCCCTGCCGTGATGCAGTCTCGTGCATGTGTATAGCGAAAGGCATAGTTCTACACAAGCACTGCTCTTTAGTGCTACTTACCATCATCTTGACTTTCTTATATCATTGATGTATTGATTTCTTTGTCGATGTTAGATTCAATGATTTTGATTAAACAATTGTTTGTTTCAGAGGTTCACACAGTACCTTGCCTCCAGTAACTGCACTTTCCAGTTGAGCAACTTTTTAGACAAAAGCGGTGTTCAAGGTAAGCTTCAAAGCATCATTCTCAATCTATACCTTATATTTTATAGATTTACTGTAAAAAAAGAACTCACATTGTAGCGGTTATGAGTACTTGAATTCAAATGATAGACATGTGTACAAATGAATGAAATATGAATTCAGGGCAAGTTAGTGTTTGTTGAGGTTGTTAATGAGAAGCAGTCTATTAAAGGATTATGTTTCTGGAGTATAACTTATATGTGTGTGAGCAGTACTTATATGTGAGAGCAGTACTGTACTGTAACACTAACTTCCTGTATCTTAGATTAAAAGCTATTTTAAACACTGTGGATATAAACGTCATTTAACATAAGCTATTGACAGTCACTGAAAATCAAACAACATGAGGTGTAAGGACTACCTGAACCCTGGTACAATACCAGAATTCAGTGAGCAGTGGTAACAACCTGAGCTGTCCCTTATAGTTTAAATGAGAAGTATTATAATGTACCTGGGATTATTTGGTATTCTGGATGAGCAGTACTTATAGGTGAGAGCAGTACTGCTCTGTAACACTCACTTCCTGTATCTTAGATTAAAAGATATTTTAAACACTGTAGATATAAACGTCATTTAACATAAGCTATTGACAGTCACTGAAAATCAAACAACATGAGGTGTAAGGACTACCTAAACCCTGGTACAATACCAGGATTCAGTGAGCAGTGGTAACAACCTGAGCTGTCCCTTAAGTTTAAATGAGAAGTATTACAATGTACCTGGGAGTATTTGGTGTTCTGGATGAGCAGTACTTATATGTGAGAGCAGTACGCTAGCTAATCATTGTGTATTGACGTGAGAATGATTACAATGTATCTGTGAGTATTTAGTGTTCTGATTCAGCAGTACGCTAGCTAGCCATGATGTATTGACGTGAGAATGATTACAATGTATCTGTGAGTATTTAGTGTTATGGATGAGCAGTACGCTAGCTAATCATTGTGTATTGACGTGAGAATGATTACAATGTATCTGGGAGTATTTAGTGTTATGGATGAGCAGTACGCTAGCTAATCATTGTGTATTGACGTGAGAATGATTACAATGTATCTGGGAGTATTTAGTGTTATGGTTGAGCAGTACGATAGCTAGCCATTATGTATTGACGTGAGAATGATTACAATGTATCTGGGAGTATTTAGTGTTATGGATGAGCAGTACGCTAGCTAATCATTGTGTATTGACGTGAGAATGATTACAATGTATCTGTGAGTATTTAGTGTTATGGATGAGCAGTACTCTAGCTAGTCATTATGTATTGACGTGAGAATGATTATAATGTATCTGGGAGTATTTAGTGTTATGGTTGAGCAGTACTCTACCTAGTCATTATGTATTGACGTGAGAATGATTATAATGTATCTGGGAGTATTTAGTGTTATGGATGAGCAGTACTCTACCTAGTCATTATGTATTGACGTGAGAATGAGTATAATGTATCTGTGAGTATTTAGTGTTATGGATGAGCAGTACTCTACCTAGTCATTATGTATTGACGTGAGAATGATTATAATGTATCTGGGAGTATTTAGCGTTATGGTTGAGCAGTACGCTAGCTAATCATTGTGTATTGACGTGAGAATGATTACAATGTATCTGGGAGTATTTAGTGTTCTGAATGAGCAGTATGCTAGCTAATCACTGTGTATCGACGTGAGAATGATTACAATGTATCTGGGAGTATTTAGTGTTATGGATGAGCAGTACGCTAGCTAATCATTGTGTATTGACGTGAGAATGATTATAATGTATCTGGGAGTATTTAGTGTTATGGATGAGCAGTACGCTAGCTAATCATTATGTATTGACGTGAGAATGATTATAATGTATCTGGGAGTATTTAGTGTTATGGTTGAGCAGTACGCTAGCTAATCATTGTGTATTGACGTGAGAATGATTATAATGTATCTGGGAGTATTTAGTGTTCTGAATGAGCAGTATGCTAGCTAATCACTGTGTATCGACGTGAGAATGATTACAATGTATCTGGGAGTATTTAGTGTTATGGATGAGCAGTACGCTAGCTAATCATTGTGTATTGACGTGAGAATGATTATAATGTATCTGGGAGTATTTAGTGTTATATATGAGCAGTACGCTAGCTAATCATTGTGTATTGACGTGAGAATGATTATAATGTATCTGGGAGTATTTAGTGTTATGGATGAGCAGTACGCTAGCTAATCATTGTGTATTGACGTGAGAATGATTATAATGTATCTGTGAGTATTTAGTGTTATGGATGAGCAGTACGCTAGCTAATCATTGTGTATTGACGTGAGAATGATTACAATGTATCTGTGAGTATTTAGTGTTATGATGAGCAGTACGCTAGCTAATCATTGTGTATTGACGTGAGAATGATTACAATGTATCTGGGAGTATTTAGTGTTATATATGAGCAGTACGCTAGCTAATCATTATGTATTGACGTGAGAATGATTATAATGTATCTGGGAGTATTTAGTGTTATGGATGAGCAGTACGCTAGCTAATCATTGTGTATTGACGTGAGAATGATTACAATGTATCTGGGAGTATTTAGTGTTATATATGAGCAGTACGATAGCTAGCCATTATGTATTGACGTGAGAATGATTACAATATATCTGGGAGTATTTAGTGTTATATATGAGCAGTACGCTAGCTAATCATTGTGTATTGACGTGAGAGTGATTATAATGTATCTGGGAATATTTAGTGTTATGGATGAGCAGTACGCTAGCTAATCATTGTGTATTGACGTGAGAATGATTATAATGTATCTGTGAGTATTTAGTGTTATGGATGAGCAGTACGCTAGCTAATCATTGTGTATTGACGTGAGAATGATTACAATGTATCTGGGAGTATTTAGTGTTATGAACAAGCAGTACGCTAGCTAATCATTGTGTATTGACGTGAGAGTGATTATAATGTATCTGGGAGTATTTAGTGTTATATATGAGCAGTACGCTAGCTAATCATTATGTAGTGACGTGAGAAGGATTATAATGTATCTGTGAGTATTTAGTGTTCTGAATGAGCAGTACGCTAGCTAGTCATTGTGTACTGATGTGAGAATGATTATAATGTATCTGTGAGTATTTAGTGTGTGTCGTGATTACGTGTTTGTATTCGTGTGGTTGTTGTCATTTTCTCCCCTATGTAGTCGGGTCCATTCCCTCCTTGCTCTTTCTTTGTCAATGTACTTTGTCTTGTATCCTTTTACTAATTCAATGCAGTGACTAGACATTCATTCTGCCATACCTTGAAGTGACGTTTGAATGAAACATTTGATATTTGCCTCCGTTGTCATTATAAAAAACCCTATTGATGGTTATTTCATTGGTTGCTAGGTCATTATCATGAATATAACTTTTTTTTTTTTCTGACCTTTACGTTAGTTAGACAGATATAGTCGTGATGATAAAGCAGCATCAGATAAATCAATGGTTTAGTTGAGATGATGCTTTGACAAGCTATCGTGATGGAGTCTGTATAGTTGGCAACACTTAGTAATAAGGATTTCTCCTTTAAGCACCACCACCACAGGGCCCCCCCCCCCCCCCCCCCCGGCAGTCATCAAGTCCATATTAAAACTTCATTTCCACAACCATTCTAATTAAGCTCCAATTCTCAACCATCCAATTTAGTCTAGTTTTTTTTTTAATTTCATGCCCATTACTGGAGTTTATTTCAAAGATTACCACTTTTTGAATATTTAAGGCTTAAATTAAATATTTAAAATTTCTCATTTAAATTTAAATTTCTCATTAAATGACTGAGATTGCTCTTTCCTGAAATATAAATGACTTGTGGTTGGTATTTTTAGCTGTCAGTGCTGTGATGGAATGTTCCTTTTGACTATATATATATATATATAGTTCAATATAGACAAAGAAACATAGAGAAATCAAAAGAACACACATACAGTATCTAATTTTCGGTTTGAACCGTCTTCAGGAGAGATAAGAGAGCGAAACCAAGCGCAC
Source organism: Hermatobates lingyangjiaoensis (assembly GCA_026182355.1). Taxonomy (NCBI): domain Eukaryota; kingdom Metazoa; phylum Arthropoda; class Insecta; order Hemiptera; family Hermatobatidae; genus Hermatobates; species Hermatobates lingyangjiaoensis. The sequence continues at coordinate 112,174 of JAPFBL010000556.1, read as the reverse complement.
TGCTTCAGAGACTGTTTGGAAATATGTATCAATTTCCCTTAATTTTTTCAATTTTTTCTTTTATTTATTTATTGTTTTCATATTCCATTAATTTAATGTAATTATAAATTGATTCCTGTCTACCTTATTTTCTGTGACCGGGCGCGCATGCGGCAACACTGTTGGTCTCCAACCGTCTCTGAACCAGTGCGCTTGGTTTCCCTCTCTTATCTCTCCTGAAGACGGTTCAAACCGAAAATTAGAGACTGTAAGTGTGTTCTTTTGATTTGTTTATGTTTCTTTGTCTATATTGAACTATATTTGTCCGTTTTGGATCGTATTTCCAACGAAAAAGTGTATATATATACGCTCCCTTCTGGCTTATAGTACAGAGAAACGTATAATTTGTATTTTGGTGCAAATAATATAGGAGCGATGACAGTATTTTAATTATAAGTGACTTTTATTCTTAGTTTTCGTTTATTAATTAATGGTATGTTTATCAGTACACTGGTTTCTGTTGTGCATTTTCATAAATAGAATGTTATGCGAATCAATAACCATTGCCTGCTTTCGGGTTATTAATTCTGTGATTTTACATAGTCTTCTGTTATTAAAAGCAATGAATAAGGTAGAATATATGTAAGAGTCATTGTCATAGAAAAGTGATGGCATTCTGGAATCCTGGCATGTATCTGATAATATTGTTCAGTGAAAATGAACTGAATATGTTAATATGTCATGTTTTTGTGCCGTCGAATCAGCTGTAAACGAGTTAACGATCTATAGCCAACATCGTACCATTTATTGCCAGGACCAGTACGTCCAGTAATTTATATCTCCTCATCATGCTTCTTCATGATGTGCCTAGTCATCCTCAAACACAATGCTTTCCATTTATTAGTTTGTTATTACTTTCAAACTAGGGATACTGCCCTGGGTACTATTATGGTCCTTTCGTAATTTACTCATGGTTAAATAAATGATGTGAGTGTGATGACAGCAATAGTGTTATGTTGTTATAGTCCTTATTTACTGCTGTTTCTATTATTATAAATGACATACTGTGTGATGACAGCAGTTCCTCCTCACTATCCTAATGTGTTTTTCATGATGATTGATTCCTTATGGTTGTGCTTTGTAATGACATGATTGTGATGACAGAGATGACCTCCGCACTATCCTAATGTCACGTTTTGTTTGTCACTGTTCACTTATGGTTATATTTTATAATGATGTGAGTTTGGTTACTTCGATGACTACTGAGTATTTTTTTCACAAATATTTTTGTTATGACTATGTTCTATAATGATGTGACTGTGATGACAGCTCCACCCTCTGCATTCTCCTAATGACTTGTTGTTGTTATCACTGTTCATTCGATGACTATGTTCTATAATGATTTGACTGTGATGACAGCGATACCCTCTGCATTCTCCTAATGACTTGTTGTTGTCATCACTGTTCATTTGATGACTATGTTCTATAATGATGTGACTGTGATGACAGCTCCACCCTCTGCATTCTCCTAATGACTTGATGTTGTCATCACTGTTCTCTTGATGACTATGTTCTATAATGATGTGACTGTGATGACAGCTCCACCCTCTGCATTCCCCTAATGACTTGATGTTGTCATCACTGTTCTCTTGATGACTATGATCTATAATGATATGACTGTGATGACAGCTCCACCCTCTGCATTCTCCTAATGACTTGTTGTTGTTATCACTGTTCTCTTGATGACTATGTTCTATAATGATGTGACTGTGATGACAGCTCCACCCTCTGCATTCTCCTAATGACTTGTTGTAGTCATCACTGTTCTCTTGATGACTATGTTCTATAATGATGTGACTGTGATGACAGCTCCACCCTCTGCATTCTCCTAATGACTTGATGTTGTCATCACTGTTCTCTTGATGACTATGTTCTATAATGATTTGACTGTGATGACAGCTCCACCCTCTGCATTCTCCTAATGACTTGTTGTTGTCATCACTGTTCTCTTGATGACTATGTTCTATAATGATGTGACTGTGATGACAGCTCCACCCTCTGCATTCTCCTAATGACTTGATGTTGTCATCACTGTTCTCTTGATGACTATGTTATAATGATTTGACTGTGATACAAGCTCCACTCTCTGCATTCTCCTAATGACTTGATGTTGTTATCACTGTTCATTTGATGACTATGTTCTATAATGATGTGACTGTGATGACAGCGATACCCTCTGCATTCTCCTAATGACTTGATGTTGTCACACTGTTCTCTTGATGACTATGATCTATAATGATATGACTGTGATGACAGCTCCACCCTCTGCATTCTCCTAATGACTTGATGTTGTTATCACGGTTCTCTTGATGACTATGTTCTATAATGATGTGACTGTGATGACAGCTCCACCCTCTGCACTATCCTAATGACTTGTTGTTGTTTGTCACTGTTCTCTTGATGTACTATGTTCTATAATGATGTGACTGTGATGACGCTCCACCCTCTGCATGCCCTAATGACTTGATGTTGTCATCACTGTTCTTTGTATGACTATGTTCTATAATGATGTGACTGTGATGACAGCTCCACCCTCTGCATTCTCCTAATGACTTGTTGTTGTCATCACTGTTCATTTGATGACTATTTGCTATAATGATGTGACTGTGATGACAGCTCCACCCTCTGCATTCTCCTAATGACTTGATGTTGTCATCACTGTTCATCTTGATGACTATGTTCTATAATGATGTGACTGTGATGACAGCTCCACCCTCTGCATTCTCCTAATGACTTGTTGTTGTCATCACTGTTCTTTGATGACTATGTTCTATAATGATGTGACTGTGATGACAGCTCCACCCTCTGCATTCTCCTAATGACTTGATGTTGTTATCACTGTTCTCTTGATGACTATGTTCTATAATGATGTGACTGTGATGACAGCTCCACCCTCTGCATTCTCCTAATGACTTGATGTTGTCATCACTGTTCATTTGATGACTATGTTCTATAATGATGTGACTGTGATGACAGCTCCACCCTCTGCATTCTCCTAATGACTTGATGTTGTTATCACTGTTCATCTTGATGACTATGTTCTATAATGATGTGACTGTGATGACAGCTCCACCCTCTGCATTCTCCTAATGACTTGATGTTGTCATCACTGTTCTCTTGATGACTATGTTCTATAATGATGTGACTGTGATGACAGCTCCACCCTCTGCATTCTCCTAATGACTTGTTGTTGTCATCACTGTTCTCTTGATGACTATGTTCTATAATGATGTGACTGTGATGACAGCTCCACCCTCTGCATTCTCCTAATGACTTGATGTTGTCATCACTGTTCTCTTGATGACTATGTTCTATAATGATGTGACTGTGATGACAGCTCCACCCTCTGCATTCTCCTAATGACTTGTTGTTGTTATCACTGTTCTCTTGATGACTATGTTCTATAATGATGTGACTGTGATGACAGCTCCACCCTCTGCATTCTCCTAATGACTTGTTGTTGTCATCACTGTTCTCTTGATGACTATGTTCTATAATGATGTGACTGTGATGACAGCTCCACCCTCTGCATTCTCCTAATGACTTGATGTTGTCATCACTGTTCTCTTGATGACTATGTTCTATAATGATTTGACTGTGATGACAGCTCCACCCTCTGCATTCTCCTAATGACTTGTTGTTGTCATCACTGTTCTCTTGATGACTATGTTCTATAATGATGTGACTGTGATGACAGCTCCACCCTCTGCATTCTCCTAATGACTTGATGTTGTCATCACTGTTCTCTTGATGACTATGTTATAATGATTTGACTGTGATGACAGCTCCACTCTCTGCATTCTCCTAATGACTTGATGTTGTTATCACTGTTCATTTGATGACTATGTTCTATAATGATGTGACTGTGATGACAGCGATACCCTCTGCATTCTCCTAATGACTTGATGTTGTCAACACTGTTCTCTTGATGACTATGATCTATAATGATATGACTGTGATGACAGCTCCACCCTCTGCATTCTCCTAATGACTTGTTGTTGTTATCACTGTTCTCTTGATGACTATGTTCTATAATGATGTGACTGTGATGACAGCTCCACCCTCTGCATTCTCCTAATGACTTGTTGTTGTCATCACTGTTCTCTTGATGACTATGTTCTATAATGATGTGACTGTGATGACAGCTCCACCCTCTGCATTCCCCTAATGACTTGATGTTGTCATCACTGTTCATTTGATGACTATGTTCTATAATGATGTGACTGTGATGACAGCTCCACCCTCTGCATTCTCCCTTGACTTGTTGTTGTCATCACTGTTCATTTGATGACTATGTTCTATAATGATGTGACTGTGATGACAGCTCCACCCTCTGCATTCTCCTAATGACTTGATGTTGTCATCACTGTTCTCTTGATGACTATGTTCTATAATGATGTGACTGTGATGACAGCTCCACCCTCTGCATTCTCCTAATGACTTGTTGTTGTCATCACTGTTCATTTGATGACTATGTTCTATAATGATGTGACTGTGATGACAGCTCCACCCTCTGCATTCTCCTAATGACTTGATGTTGTCATCACTGTTCTCTTGATGACTATGTTCTATAATGATGTGACTGTGATGACAGCTCCACCCTCTGCATTCTCCTAATGACTTGTTGTTGTCATCACTGTTCATTTGATGACTATGTTCTATAATGATGTGACTGTGATGACAGCTCCACCCTCTGCATTCTCCTAATGACTTGATGTTGTCATCACTGTTCTCTTGATGACTATTGTCTATAATGATGTGACTGTGATGACAGCTCCACCCTCTGCATTCTCCTAATGACTTGTTGTTGTCATCACTGTTCATTTGATGACTATGTTCTATAATGATGTGACTGTGATGACAGCGATACCCTCTGCATTCTCCTAATGACTTGTTGTTGTCATCACTGTTCATTTGATGACTATGTTCTATAATGATGTGACTGTGATGACAGCGATAGCCTCTGCATTCTCCTAATGACTTGTTGTTGTCATCACTGTTCATTTGATGACTATGTTCTATAATGATGTGACTGTGATGACAGCTCCGCCTGTCTGCATTCTCCTAATGACTTGATGTTGTTATCACTGTTCTCTTGATGACTATGTTCTATAATGATGTGACTGTGATGACAGCTCCACCCTCTGCATTCTCCTAATGACTTGATGTTGTTATCACTGTTCTCTTGATGACTATGTTCTATAATGATGTGACTGTGATGACAGCTCCACCCTCTGCATTCTCCTAATGACTTGATGTTGTCATCACTGTTCTCTTGATGACTATGTTCTATAATGATTTGACTGTGATGACAGCTCCACCCTCTGCATTCTCCTAATGACTTGATGTTGTCATCACTGTTCTCTTGATGACTATGTTCTATAATGATGTGACTGTGATGACAGCTCCGCCTGTCTGCATTCTCCTAATGACATGTTGTAGTCATCACTGTTCTCTTGATGACTATGTTCTATAATGATGTGACTGTGATGACAGCTCCACCCTCTGCATTCTCCTAATGACTTGTTGTTGTTATCACTGTTCATTTGATGACTATGTTCTATAATGATTTGACTGTGATGACAGCTCCACCCTCTGCATTCTCCTAATGACTTGTTGTTGTCATCACTGTTCTCTTGATGACTATGTTCTATAATGATGTGACTGTGATGACAGCTCCACCCTCTGCATTCTCCTAATGACTTGATGTTGTCATCACTGTTCTCTTGATGACTATGTTCTATAATGATGTGACTGTGATGACAGCTCCACCCTCTGCATTCTCCTAATGACTTGATGTTGTTATCACTATTCATTTGATGACTATGTTCTATAATGATGTGACTGTGATGACAGCGATACCCTCTGCATTCTCCTAATGACTTGATGTTGTCATCACTGTTCTCTTGATGACTATGATCTATAATGATATGACTGTGATGACAGCTCCACCCTCTGCATTCTCCTAATGACTTGTTGTTGTCATCACTGTTCTCTTGATGACTATGTTCTATAATGATGTGACTGTGATGACAGCTCCACCCTCTGCATTCCCCTAATGACTTGATGTTGTCATCACTGTTCTCTTGATGACTATGTTCTATAATGATGTGACTGTGATGACAGCTCCACCCTCTGCATTCCCCTAATGACTTGATGTTGTTATCACTGTTCTCTTGATGACTACCTTCTATAATGATGTGACTGTGATGACAGCTCCACTCTCTGCATTCTCCTAATGACTTGTTGTTGTCATCACTGTTCATTTGATGACTATGTTCTATAATGATTTGACTGTGATGACAGCTCCACCCTCTGCATTCTCCTAATGACTTGATGTTGTTATCACTGTTCATTTGATGACTATGTTCTATAATGATTTGACTGTGATGACAGCTCCACCCTCTGCATTCTCCTAATGACTTGTTGTTGTCATCACTGTTCTCTTGATGACTATGTTCTATAATGATGTGACTGTGATGACAGCTCCACCCTCTGCATTCTCCTAATGACTTGATGTTGTTATCACTGTTCATTTGATGACTATGTTCTATAATGATGTGACTGTGATGACAGCGATACCCTCTGCATTCTCCTAATGACTTGATGTTGTCATCACTGTTCTCTTGATGACTATGTTCTATAATGATGTGACTGTGATGACAGCTCCACCCTCTGCATTCTCCTAATGACTTGTTGTTGTTATCACTGTTCTCTTGATGACTATGTTCTATAATGATGTGACTGTGATGACAGCTCCGCCTGTCTGCATTCTCCTAATGACATGTTGTGTTTTGTGTTGCACACCAGGACCTGGCACAGTGGGCTCTCGAGTTGGTAAGTCACTTACAGTCTTGCTTTGCACTGATCAAGCCTTCCACCCGTCTTGTGTCTCTCCCCTCCATATTATCATTTAGTCTCTTTCACACCTGGAGACTCACTCCCTGTATTAATATCATTTTGCGATTCAGCATGACTGTGCTCTTGTCTTTCATTTTTACACATACTCGTAAATTGTAATAGTTTTGTTGTTTTTTATTGATTTTTTGATTTTATCCAACGATATTATATCGGAAAATTATTTTTCTATATAGTAAAGTCGAAAAACAATGAAAACTTTCAATCCCCTCTCCTTCTAAATTATTTATGTCTTTTCTAACTTACTCTCTCCCTCTTACTCTAACTTCCTCCTCCTCTCTCCTATCCCCACCCCCACTCTCTCTCTCTCTCTCTCTCTCTCTCTCTCTCTCTCATCCTTTCCTGTATGCTTCTCATCTCGTCTTCCACCCCCCTCCTCTCCCTGGCTCTCTCCCTCTCCTTCTAAATTCTTTATGTCTTTTCTAACTTACTCTCTCCCTCTTACTCTAACTTCCTCCTCTACTCTCCTATCCCCACCCCACTCTCTCTCTCTCTCTCTCTTTCTCTCTCTCATCCTTTCCTGTATGCTTCTCATCTCGTCTTCCACCCCCCCTCCTCTCCCTCTCTCTCCCCCTCTTTGTATCTATAGTTCTCTCTGTATATATACAAGTTTTGTGTAGTTATAAAACACGTTTGCTTTGTTTTGCGTGTTCAGTGCTAGCTTGCTTAAACAGTTTTTAGTTTGTTTTTTTTTTACTTTGTGCTTTGATTCAGTTATTGTCTACTTTCCATACAGATATCTTGTCATAGTGTTAAATAGTAAGCGTGGGTGTTTGATTTTCTAGGTGTGTGTGTGTAATGGTAGCTTCATGCAAATCCAAGACAAGTCATGGACATTTAATGCAAGTCCAAGGCAAGTCATGGACATTTCATGCAAGTTCAATTCAAGTTCAAGACAAGTCATGGACATTTCATGCAAGTCTAAGACAAATCATGGACATTTCATGCAAGTCCAAGACAAGTCATGGACATTTAATGCAAGTCCAAGACAAGTCATGCACATTTCATGCAAGTCATGGACATTTCATGCAAGTTCAATTCAAGTTCAAGACAAGTCATGGACATTTTATGCTAGTCCAAGACAAGTCATGGACATTTAATGCAAGTCCAAGACAAGTCATGGACATTTCATGCAAGTCCAAGGCAAGTCAAGGACATTTCATGCAAGTTCAATGGAAGTCCAAGACAAGTCATGGACATTTCATGCAAGTTCAATTCAAGTCCAAGATAAGAGATCTTTTATCTCTCCTGAAGTCGGTTCAAACCGAAAATTAGAGACTGTAACTGTGACCTTTTGATTTTTCTATGTTTCTTTTTCTACATTGAACTATATTTGTCCGTTTCGGGTCGTATTTCCAACGAAAAAGTATATATATATATATATATGTTGAATGCCAGATTAGATATTGCAAAAGACGAGCCAATCCCTGTTGAATGCCAGATTAGATATTGCAAAAGACGAGCCAATCCCTTCCTTAGCACACTCCGTCTGCTCGGCCGCCTCAGCCTTCACTCCGGGAGAGGGCTCGCAGTCCCTACTTAATTTTCCAATAGAGTTGGATGAAGGTCTTGGCGTCCTGGCTTGGAAGTGTACCTCGAGGTACACTTCCAAGCCAGGACGCCAAGACCTTCATCCAACTCTATTGGAAAATTAAGTAGGGACTGCGAGCCCTCTCCCGGAGTGAAGGCTGAGGCGGCCGAGCAGACGGAGTGTGCTAAGGAGAAACGTGTTCAACGAATAAACACCCACAACCAATAAGAAGTGCCCAAAGTAATACGTAACAGGGATTGGCTCGTCTTTTGCAATATATATATATATATATATATATATAGTTCAATATAAACAAAGAAACATAGAGAAATCAGAAGAACACACCTACAGAAAGCATATAACCAATAGTTTGTCTATGATAATGTAGATGTAAGTCTGTTTTTAAAGATGACTTCATCGAATTATGTGCTTATTTATGAAATGGATAATGGTTAACAGGTTAGCACAGTGGTTAACGTACTCGCTTTCTGAATTTGGTAGTTCTGGGGTTCGATCCTCATCTGGCTCTCGATTTATTCACGCTGGAGGTGAATAACTCTTGAGTATTTCGTCCCTTTTATACATATATAAAACATTAAAGCAATTTCAACCTTAAACACTTATTTTGGTATCAATTTTTGATGATTTTTGTTAGTTTTTATTAGTTTTTTTTTTGTTTTTACCCGTTGTGACCTTTGTTGCACCAACAACGGTGGTTGGTCTCCTTTTCTCTTTTCTCCTGAAGAAGGATTGCCCGAAAATTTGAGTTTGTAAGTGTGTTTCTTTACTTAATGTGCTACCTATCTTTAATTTTGAACTGTTATTGTGTCCAGTTTAGATCGACTTTCCGTTTATCAAGTGAATATATATATATATATATTATATATATATATAATATATGATGAGTCGATATCAGCCTTTGGAGCGATTCACTTCTTTTCCTGAAGACGAGGACATCGAAATATAGTAGTGAGTTCAGTGGTTTCCTTTCTATGTGTTCTTTTTTAAATTCTAGTTTATATATATATATATCAATGATTAAACCACAATAAGAATGGGAAAACAATACTAAGATCTTTCAACCGTAACAAGCGGTCTTCGTCAGAGTCAAAAACCCAACTGACAGTTGGGTTTTTGACTCTGACGAAGACCGCTTGTTACGGTTGAAAGATCTTAGTATTGTTTTCCCATTCTTATTGTGGTTTAATCATTGATTGTTGTTTCACGTGTTTATGTGAAATCTTTATATATATATATATATATATTTGTATTATATATATATTTATATATATATATATATATATATATATATATATATATATATATATAATTTTATTGTAAAAAAGTCCGCTGGACCGTTTCTTTTAATTGTGGTATATATATATATATATATATATTATATATATATATATTTAAAGTTACAGCTAGAGAACACAAGAAAAAGGACGAACACTCACGAATCTCGATTATTTCGGCGTCTTGCCGTCTTCAGGAGAGTAGAAAGAAAGAAAATAAAATAAAAGGAGAAAGAATGAAGGAACGGAGACGTAAATGCGTCCACTGGCCGATGTAAACTGGCGCGATACAATGACACGCAGTACAGCCATCTTACCAACGTGAACCAGTGTAGGCTGTGAGTTAAAAAAATTATAAAAGTGATATTTAAGTAAAAGGGAGGAGAAAAGTAAAAAAGAGAAAGGAAAGGAAAAAAACATAAAACTAACTAAAATTAAACGAGAAAAAAAATATAAATAAATGAATAAATAAATAAAGATAAAAATAAAATAAAAAAATCATCTGATTAAATTTAGACCAGGGGAATTTCTTGCACCCAATAACCAAATGAAGGCTTCCTCAGAAGCCCTTAGAGTGGTCTGGGTGTTATTATATGTATATACATTATATGTATATATATATACATATAATACGGTACTGTTTTCTTGACCACTAAATATTAACAAACACTTTTTCTTCTTCTCGGAGTCAGGGTAAATATATGGAATCACCTTTTTGCCAACGTTTCGTCTTTCTTTAAGACATCCTCAGAGCTATAAACTAACAAAAAAACAATAAACAATGGACATTTGTCATTTCTGCTTTAGAAACATCATAACCAAATTGAAAAAAAAACTTACTGAAGGCTGGGTTCTGTTACATTACAACAACCGTTAACTGTCATTACATGTGCTGCTCCAAGCGACATATTATTGATATGTCATTTTTTTTGTACTAAAAAAACAGTAGTTCAATAATATGTCGCTTGGAACAGCACATGTAATGACAGTTAACGGTTGTTGTAATGTAACAGAACCCAGCCTTGAGTAAGTTTTAATTCAATTTGTTTATGATGTTTCTAAAGTAGAAATGACAAATGTCCATTGTTTATTGTTTTTTTGTTAGTTTATAGCCCTGAGGATGTCTTAAAATAAAGACGAAACGTTGGCAAAAAGGTGATTCCATATATTTACCCTGACCAAACTCCGAGAAGAAGAAAAAGTGTTATATATATATATATATGTAAATATTAATGATCAAACCACAATAAGAAATGGGAAAACAAGACTAAGATCTTTCAACCGTAACAAGCGGTTGAAAGATCTTAGTCTTGTTTTCCCATTTCTTATTGTGGTTTGATCATTGATTGTTATTTCACGTGTTTATGTGAAAGCTTTTTATGTAAATATTAATATAGAAAAACAAAATACGTAAATATTTCGTTAAAACAAATTCCTCAAATATAATTTTAAAAAAGTATGTTTTGGTTCAAGCGAAGCATACTGGTAAAATAAATTCCCTGAAGACAGGACTACTGTTCGTGGGAAGAAAACACGTTTGTAAACGGCATTGTGTCGTAAACATTTTGAAAGAAAAATGCAATTAAGTGTTAATTATATCAGAATAAATTCAATTCATTCAGTTTTAATTATATCTATAGATAATTATACCTATTTAATTTATACGTTTCAGAGTAAAAAAAAAAGAACTATGACTTTTTGTTAATCTTATTCAAATATGTAAATTTCGTAATATGTTTTTATGATGTTTTAAATTGTATCTTAATTTTATAATTGTAGAAGTAATAAGAACTATTATGTTTAGAGTAATGAGAAGAAAGAGTGTTTGTAATGATGCGTAACGAATAAGAGGAATGACTTTCTCATTATGGACAGTGACTTGTCTAATGAGCGCGTGTCATATTACAGAGAAGCTGTTATGACGTATCACTCGTGATAGCGAGAAGAAGCGTGTTTTATCTCAACTGTCACCATGACATTGATATTAGCGTCGTCTGCTAGTGCTTAGCTAACATGACAACATGTTTTTTTAACTTGAAAGTCCAGAGTCTTATTGAATCAATTCGGTTTTTGTCAAGTCATCATGCTTTCGTCGTTTTCCTTAAAAACTGCATCAGGGAAAGTCACTTTCCCTAGAAATACAGTTTTAATCTACGCCATTAGATACATTATTCTATTTTGTCTACTAATATTATATAATCGATGAATATACATTTTGAGGTTTTTTTTTTGTTCAAGTTTTGAATAAACTCCTTTATGCGAACGTTTTGACATTATATTTACGTCCTCTTCAGGGCTATAAATATTTGTACATAGCGCTACTATTTTACAATTTAAATTTTAATGATTTTTTTTTGTTAGGTTTTGAATAAGCTCCTTTATGCGAACGTTTTGACATTATATTTACGTCTTCTTCAGGGCTATAAAATATTTGTACAATAAGCACTGCTATTTTACAATTTAAATTTTAATGATTTTTTTTTGTTAGGTTTTGAATAAACTCCTTTATGCCAACGTTTCGACATATATTTACATCGTCTTCAGGACTTGAACATTTCTAAAATAATCACTACTATTTTACAATTTAAATCTTAATTAAATATGAATTTATAATATTGATAACAGTTCTTTACTTATATTAATATTAGGTGGGTGCATAATTATTGTGACTTTTTTTTCAATAAACTTTATTTAACAAAAACAGCAATACTTTACAAAAACATTGTTATTCTAGAACATATTCAATTACCGCTTCTCTTGAAAGGCTGTCGATTTTAAACGTATCAAACAGAAAGTCATTCAAAGCTGCTTAGTCACTTTTGCTAATTAGGACAATTGTTAATGAGCTTTCAAACAAGTTGTGCAAGTAATGCTGACTAATTAATAGGATTTAATTAGGACTCATATTGTATTTATTTTATTTAATAGGGCTAATTAATAGATTGATAATTATATTGGGGCAGACGTTGTACGATGACGAGGCAGCTGCCGGATTGATATCACTTCACTGGGCGTCCCTCCAGACGCTCGGACTCTGTCGATGCCTCATTATTATCGACTCCGCCATTCCTCTGATTGTACCTGTCTCCTCTATAGTCACGAAACACTTTTTGTCCCCTCAACATTAAAAACATTCCTTTGAAATAGAAAGAACAACAAAAAAAAACCCCTACACGTTTTTCAACTATTGTTCTTTTGTTTTTATAGACTTCGTTATGTATGTTAATCAGTCAATAATTGTGATTGTCACGAATTGTTAATCTGTCACATATCATTCATTGTCAATGATATGAGTCTTTCCCTCACAGAAGTAATTTTAAATAACTACGCCATTTTAACTGACCTGAAAATGACCTGCCTGAAACGTTAGCTCCCTTTCTTCTATCTATCCTACTTCTATATCGAGACATTCTTCGCCTAGGTGTAAACAGTGGTGCAGCAAGTATGGGGAGGGGGAGATTTTGAGGAGGTAAAAATAGAATATAGAAAACAAAATTAAAATAATAAAAAACTAACAAAAAATATGAATTTTTTGTAAACAAAAAAACAAAATGAGTTTTTAAGGTCGTAATTGTTTTTCTGTTTTATGTCTCTATATTACTGTATTTAAATGGATTTTTCAAATGTAATATTTGCAAATTAAAATATAAATGTATTTTAAAATTTTTCAAAACTATTTTTTTACTTTACTATAAGTAAAGAAAGTATAGTGATCGTGAAAAAATTCTATCTCGAGATTTTGACGGAATTATATGTTTTGAGGCCTCAAAAGTTGTTTTATGAAGTTTTTTCGATGATGTCAGTTTGTGTGTGTGTGTGTGTGTGTGTGTGTGTGTGTGGATGGGTGAGTGTGTTAGCATTGCTAACGGTTCAAAATCTTTGATGGATCAAGTTGATATTTTACACAAAAATAGCCCCATATTGAAGATGATCCCTATTTTGTTTGGGAAGAATTATGCATGACGGGAAAGTCACTTTTCTTGCCAAAAACTGGTTTTTAGAAAAAAGTTTTTTACATTATAGCACAGGTGTAAACTAGTGCAGTTCTGATGATTATAGGTCAGGTATCATCTGTAGGCAGTTCTGATGATTATAGGTCAGGTTTAAACTAGTGCAGTTCTGATGATTACAGGTCAGGTATCATCTGTAGGCAGTTCTGATGACTACTATGTAGTTCACACAGTGTCACGTGTTCATTCAGACTACAGTTGTTAAAATCCACATACTATTTTTCTTTGTAAAATAATTTGTAATGTAATACTTAGTTTTTCTGTTTCAAAATTTATACTTTCTGCCTATGAAAAAGGTTTTAAATAAAGACCGAAACGTTGGCAATGAGAGTTTAATTTGAACCTGAAGATCTGACCGAGTCCCGATAAACTTTAGTTTTGTTTCTATTCAACGGTCGATACTTTTATCAATATTTATATATATATATATATATATATATATATATATATATATATATATATATATATAGATAATTCTTTTGAGGGTTGAGGTCTAATGATTTGAACTAGTCTCCTTATTGCCGACGTTTCGACATATATGTATGTCATCTTCAGGGCTACAATATGTTTGTTTTACAATTAGCACTACCATTACTACTATTTTGGTTACTTATTACATTTTACATGAACAGTAACAAAGAAGAATTGATTGATAAATCAGTTATTTTGACTGACTGATTTATTAATCTATTCCATTCTGTTACTGTTCATGTAAAATGTAATAAATAACCAAAATAGAAGTAAAACAAAATATAAAATATAAAACAAACATATTATAGCCCTGAGGATGACATAAATATATGTCGAAACGTCGGCAATAAGTAGACTAGTTTCAAATCATTAGACCTCAAGCCTCAAAAGAATTATATCATATATCATATATATATATATATATATATATATTTTATTAAAAATTATGCCAATTTTAACTTTTGTTCTTTTTCGGGTTAATTTTTCAAGTTTTCTCACTATGGATTTCCGCGTTTCTGGTAAAATATAAAGTAATTCACCAAAAGATTTATTCTTGACTTCCATTTTTTTCTCTAAACAAGTTTTAATCATAACAAACAAATTAACAATAGTTACAAATTATATACGACGTTTTGGTCAGCTCTGACTATCTTCAGGAAGTCTTCAGGGACTAATAACTAAATCATCACAGAACTCAAATACAAATACTGACCGAAACGTCGTATATAATTTGTATTTATTGTTAATTTGTTTGTTATGGTTAAAACTTGTTTAGTGAAAAAAAATGGAAGTCAAGAATAAATCTTTTGGTGAATTACTTTATATTTTACCAGAAAGGTGGAAATCCATAGTCAGAAAACTTGAAAAATTAACCCGGAAAAGAACAAAAGTTAAAATTGGCATAATTTTTAATAAAACATGTGTGATTGAAGGTCTGCTCCCAAAATACACAGTATATATATATATATATATATATATATATATATATATATATATATATGTTAAAAGCAGCAGCAGTTCCTGCTCTCACGATTTTTGTGCAAATATTGTTAAAAGTAGCAGCAGCTTCTGCTCTCACGATTTTCTCACGAACAAAAATCGTGAGAGCAGAAGCTGCTGCTACTTTTAACAATATTTGCGTACAAGAAGATTTGCTACCTATTTTACAACAATATATATATATATACACTTTTTTGATGAAAATGCTATCCGAAATGGACAAATACAGTTCAATGTACATAAAGAAACGTAGAGAAATTAAAAACACACACTTACAGTCTCTAATTTTCGGTTGAACCGTCTTCAGGAGAGATAAGAAAGGGAAACCAAGCGCACTAGTACAGCGCGCTTGTACCAGTCTCCAACAGTCACTGTACCAGTGCGCTTGGTTTCCCTTTCTTATCTCTCCTGAAGACGGTTCAACCGAAAATTAGAGACTAAGTGTGTGTTTTTAATTTCTCTTTGTTTCTTTATGTACATTCAACTATATATATATATATATATATATAAAAAGATTTCACATAAACACGTGAAACAACAATCAATGATTAAATCAGTTGGGTTTTTGACTCTGACGAAGACCGCTTGTTACGGTTGAAAGATCTTAGTCTTGTTTTCCCATTCTTATTGTGGTTTAATCATTTATATATATATATATATATTTGTAAAAGTTGGAAGCAGTCCTTCATTTAAACATATATTGTTAAATAACGCCCCATATTTGGCTTGTATCTGCTTCTTACACAATTTCTCCAGTTTCCGGAATTCCTTCCTCGTCTCTTCATGAAAACTATAAAGTCTATCACCGATATTACTAGTCGACAAGTTTCGAATGTACCACATTCATCATCAGGACAATAATGAGAGTAACAGTGCTATTACTCTCATTATTGTCCTGATGATGAATGTGGTACATTCGAAACATGTCGACTAGTAATATTGGTGATAGACTTTATAGTTTTAATGAAGAGACGAGGAAGGAATTCCGGAAACTGGAAAAATATTGTAAGAAACAGATACAAGCCAAATATGGGGCGTTATTCAACAATATATATATATACACAAGATTTCACATAAAAGATGAGTCAGGCAAAGTTTATTTTGATTTCTATCAAAGCAGATCAAAGTTAACTATATCGGAACTAATAGTAGTTCTTCATATGGATGAGGAATAATTATTCTTTTAAATGTGTTTTGTCCGTAGTGTCTTGATGATTATGATGATACTGAATAGAATCGTTGAATACCTGTGAGGGTATAAAAGATGTTTGTCATGCTAATGGAATTTAAATGACGCATAACTGAAGTGAAATACATGGTGGGAGGGGGGTGTTCTTGATATCGAGGCACTTTGCTTACAGTAAACTAAGAACATTGATTACGCTTGAACAGGATAAACACGACTACTGTATTGACTATTATCGGGCAATTGTTTCCTGATAACCACCTGCCAGCAAAAAAAAAAAAAAAAAAAAAAAAGTCAATTAAAAATATTTAGGGGAAATGGAAATACAGTAGAAGTCCGATAATCCGGCACGTTCGGGACCGGCTATCCGGTCTATCGTGCAGTAATTATAAGGACAATTAAGTTAATAATTAAACTACAAATACAATATGCACATACACACAACAAAGTTTATTTTACATTTCATATAATGTATGTACACGTACTTTAAAACGTATTTCAATTAGATTTAAAAAAGTCACGAATGTCTTTTTGTTTTCTTGATTTTTGGCGTTTAGTATAAAATTTCTAATAATACTCGTATATAAATCAATAATTTCTGAAGCACTGTAGCTAGTACTAGCCTCAGCAAAAGAGATAAACTTATTTAGTGATTCTGCAGCTTCTGCCCAGCTGATTTTTTTCTTTTTCTTCCGTTTCGGCATCTGAGTCACTTTATTCAAGGTTTTGAGTAGGCTTAGGGTTTACTACAATGTTGATAATGTCCTCTTGTTCATCAGGCTCATTCTCGTCGATTAGAAGCCACTCCTCTACCTCATCTTCAGGCGGGTTTTTCAAGGGATTGTCAGCACTTCTAACGACATCCAAAACTTTGGTCAGAGTGTCTTCATGGTTCTCTTCCTCATCAGTCTGTAGAGTTAGGTCAGATGCAGGGTTTACAGCTGGCCAAAGTTTTCTCCAGCATTTTTTGAAGTGCTGAAGTTCGGTATTCTGAACAATACCGAGCGCTTCCGAACGATCTTGAACTACCCCGAAAACTTCTGAATAGCTCTCGAGCGTTTTTATTTCCTTTAAAGACACACTTTTGTAGAAAACCAAAATTTTTACAATTTTCCGAAGCGATGCCGGATTATCGGGCATTCCGGACTGTTGGATGCCGGACTAATGGACTTATACTGTATTAACAAAAATTGATATTAACAATGGCTTTTTATCTATAAAAGGGGTTTCTTTTTTTTTTTTTTTTGAAGCCAGCTGGGTGGGTGCAATGTGGTTAATAATCGTTTGCTAACTCTACAAGAACTGGCTAGCTACTTGATAGCTTAATCAACAGCTGTAGTCTAATTGATGAAGCCTGAGTTATAAGGAAATACATTACAAGTTGATGTATTTTGTAATAGGTCTAATGTAGCAACAGGTCTGATGATTGCAAGTCAGGTGTTAAGAGTTCTCATGATTATACGGTCTCGTGTCAACTAGTAACAGATCTGATGATTATAGGTCATATGTGAAATAGTGATAGTACTGATGATTATGGTTAATGTATGAACTAGTGGTAGTTCTGATGATTAAAGGTAAGTTGTGGAATATTGGCAGTTCTGATGATTACAGATCAGGTGAGAACTAGTGGCAGTTCTGATGATTATAGGTTATATGTGAAATAGTGGCAGTTCATGTAAGAACTAGTGGTAGTTCTCATTGGTATAGGTCATACCATATGTGAAAATTGACAATTTTGATGATTATAAGTCTCGTGTGAACTAGTGACAGATCTGATGGTAATAGGTTAGCTGTGAAATATTGACTGTTCTAATGATTACAGATCAGATGAAATCTAGTGACAGTTCTGATGATTATAGGTCATATGGGAATTTTTGACAAATCTGATGATTATAGGTCTCGTGTGAACTAGTAACAGATCTGATGATTATATGTTATATGTGAAACAGTGTCAGTACTGATGATTATGGTTCATGTGTGAACTACTGGTAGTTCTGATGATTATGGTTCATGTGTGAACTACTGGTAGTTCTGATGATTATAGGTCATGTATGAAATATTGGTGGTTCTGATGATAACAGATCAGGTGAAAACTAGTAACAGTTCAATGATTATAGGTCATATGCGATATAGTGGCAGTACTGATGATTATGGTTCATGTGTGAACTAGTGGTAGTTCTGATGATTATAGGTCATATATGAAATATTGGCAATTCTGATGATGATATGTCCTGTGTGATCTAGTTATAGATGTGATGATTATAGGTTTGTTGTCAGATATTGGCGGTTCTGATGATTACAAATCAGGTGAAACCAGTGGAAGTTCTGATGATTATAGGTTATATGTCAAATAGTGGCAGTACTGATAATTATGGTTCATGTGTGAACTAGTGGCAATTCTTGTGATCAGCTCATGTGTAAAATATTGGCAGTTCTGATGATTATACGTCATATGTCATACAGTGACAGTACTGGTGATTATGGTCCATCTGTGAAATATTGGCAGTTGTGATGATTAGAGGTTAGATGTGAAATATTTGCAGTTGAAGATTATCAGCCTCGTGTGAGATAGTGGCAGATTATAATAATTATATTATATTCTGATATTATATTATATTTAATCTGATGATTATAGATTAGTCGTGAAATATTGACAATTCTGATGATCACAGATCAGGTGAGACCTAGTGGTAGTTCTGATGATTATAGGTCATATGTCAAATAGTGGCAGTACTGATTATTGTGGTTAATGTATGAACTAGTGGTAGTTGTGATGATTATAGCTCATATGTGAAATATTGGCAGTTCTGATGATTGTAGGTCCGGTTTTTCAGTTGTGTTTTTGACTCTGACGTAGACCACTTATTACGGTTGAAAGATCTTAGTCTTTTTTCCCCATTCCTTATTGAGGCTGATCATTGTTTGTTATTTCACGTTTTTATTCAGAAATCTCTCTCTCTCTCTCTCTCTCTCTCTCTATATATATATATATATATAATATATATATATATATAATATATATATAATATATATATATATATATATATATATATATTAGTAAACGCTGGGAGCAGTCCTTCTTGGATACATACATTTAAAAAATGAATGTCCGTTTTTACATTATTTAATTTGGTAGAAAATGTGTCTAATTTTCTAAAACTCTTTTTTAAATCCGGGTTTCTTAGGTCATGAATTATCTCACCATATTTGTTGTTATTGAATATATTTTTCGGTATGTTTCGGTTCTAAAAATCACCATCATCAGGAAAAAAACGTTATTACTATAATTAACTATTACACAATAAATAAAACAAGGGTAACACTAAAAGAATTGGAGTAAACATTACACTTGAAAACAACGGGATGTGTCTGGTTTGGGGAATCACATTATTCGAATAATGTGAAGCTTTTTGGCAGACTGACGATGGAAAGTGTATTGTGGCGTGGCATGCACAATAGCTGATGATGTGTTACGTGCACCATGTTCTCGGTCATGTAGTCTATTACACAGGTTCACCATGAAATAGTGAGGGTGCTTACATGAAGCTTTTTGGCAGGCTGACGATGGAAAATGTATTGTGGCGTGGCATGCACAATAGCTGATGATGTGTTACGTGCACCATGTTCTCTGTGATTTAGTCCATTTCACAGATTCACCATGAAATAGCGAGGTTGCTTACATTAAGCTTTTTGGCAGACTGACGATAGTGTTTGTAGCGTGGCATGCACAATAGCTGATGATGTGTTACGTGCACCATGTTCTCTGTGATTTAGTCCATTACATAGATTCACCATGAAATAGTGAGGTTGCTTACATTAAGCTTTTTGGCAGACTGACGATAGTGTTTGTAGCGTGGCATGCACAATAGCTGATGATGTGTTAAGCTTACGATGACTGGCTTCCCATGCTTGTTGATTCACCATCATATGACTCACAAAATACTTTATTAAAATGTTCCCCCTTTTTTTTTATGTATTTTATCTTCAGCAGGAAAGGTCTTATATCGTCAGGCACAGTGCCAATACATATGTCCTTGTTTGCCCCCACGTTTCTCCACTATTGATAAAACGTATGATCTGGCATGCGGCCAGCATATAACGTCTTGTTTTCTTAGCCCTCTGCTCCGCAAACAAGATATACGATGCGATTTCCTAACAACATTATATACCATCTTTCCATACTCGGTGAAAAGATTTGTTGTCTTCCCATTTCACTAGAATTATTTTGTATATCGTATAACTCCTTATTCTCCGAAAACGCTAATATTTTTTATGATTCAACTGCATATGATCTGGCATGCGGCCATCATATAACGTCTTGTTTTCTTAGCCCTCTGCTCCGCAAACAAGATATACGATGCGATTTCCTAACAACATTATATACCATCTTTCCATACTCGGTGAAAAGATTTGTTGTCTTCCCATTTCACTAGAATTATTTTGTATATCGTATAACTCTTTATTCTCCGAAAACGCTAATATTTTTTACGATTCATATGATCTGGCATTCGGCCATCATATAACGTCTTGTTTTCTTAGCCCTCTGCTCCGCAAACAAGATATACGATGCAATTTCCTAACAACATTATATACCATCTTTCCATACTCGGTGAAAAGATTTGTTGTCTTCCCATTTCACTAGAATTATTTTGTATATCGTATAACTCTTTATTCTCCGAAAACGCTAGTATTTTCTACATTTCCAACTAGGATGTTTATTTATGACCAACCTTTCTTTACGGGATATATTTCATATCGCTGAATTGATTTCCCTACTGATTCAAGAACTAGTATAATCTGTCTTAGGGTACATCTTTTTTTTGTAAGTTATTTCTAAGATTTTATAACAAAAAAAGTTTAAAAAAGAAATAGAAAAGCTAAACATAAGAAACGTGTTGAAATATGCTGGTAGCCAAAAGATTTCTTGCTCCTCGATCTTTCTTATCATGAATTCCCAAACGTGTTGAAAGATTTCTTGCTCCTCGATCTTTCTTATCATGAATTCCCAAACGTGTTGAAAGATTTCTTGCTCCTCGATCTTTCTTATCATGAATTCTCAAACGTGTTGAAAGATTGCTTGCTCCTCGATCTTTCTTATCATGAATTCCCAAACGTGTTGAAAGATTTCTTGCTCCTCGATCTTTCTTATCATGAATTCTCAAACGTGTTGAAATATTGCTTGCTCCTCGATCTTTCTTATCATGAATTCCCAAACATGTTGAAAGATTGCTTGCTCCTCGATCTTTCTTATCATGAATTCCCAAACGTGTTGAAAGATTTCTTGCTCCTCGATCTTTCTTATCATGAATTCCCAAACGTGTTGAAAGATTGCTTGCTCCTCGATCTTTCTTATCATGAATTCCCAAACGTGTTGAAAGATTGCTTGCTCCTAGATCTTTCTTATCATGAATTCAACCCCCCCTCCCCCTCTCCACGCTGTTTTATATCCTCGAACTAATTCAATCTCATCTGTTTTCAGGCTATGACATGTCACCGTTCATCAGAAAGTACGCCAAGTACCTTAACGAGAAGGCCATGTCCTACAGAGCAGTTGCCTTTGACTTCTGCAAAGTAAAACGAGGGTAAGCCATTCCCATTTTAAAGTAAAGTAAAAAAAAATAGATTTCACCATAAACACGTGAAATAACAATCAATGATCAAACCACAAAAAAGAAAATGGGAAAACAAGACTAAGATCTTTCAACTGTAACAATCGGGTCTTCGTCAGAGTTGGGTTTTTGACTCTGACGTAAGACCGCTTGTTACGGTTTGAAAGATCTTAGTCTTGTTTTCCATTTTCTTATTTTGGTTTGATCATTGATTGCTTTCCCATTTTCTTATTGTGGTTTGATCATTGATTATTTAAGTAAATTATATGTCAACCTGTGAAAAAAAAAAATTCAAAATTTTGAGGATTTTGACGGAATTACATGTTTTGATGTTCTTCAAGTCGATTTATAACCTCTCTTCTATGTTTGTGTTTAAGTATCCAAAAGTATCTATTGACGCTACTTTATACAATCTTTGATGGATCAAATTAATATTTTACATAAAAATGGGCCTCAGAGTGTGTAGATCAAAGATTCCCAAATTTGTTTCTGTTCCTTAACGGACTCTCTGGGGTTCCGCAAAAAAAAAAAAGCATTTAGAGAAAAAAATTTTTCTAAATTTTTTTTTAGTTTTTATGTATTTTACATAAAAATGGGCCTCAAAGTGTAGATCAGAGATTCCCAAAGCGAGTTCCGAAAAAAAAATATTTAGAGAAAAATTTTTTTTAATTTTTTTTTTTTAGATCTGATAGAATATGAATTTATTCTGTGTTTCTTGTGAATCATAAAACCGAATAATACTTATACCCATAAGTAGAAGTGGCTAAAATTTTATTCATATTTAGGATGAATGACTAATCAGTTTTTGGAGCTATCTGATTCCCGAATTTCTTTCTATTGTAAAAATAGCACTTCACACATTGCTGTCACTTCCCACTACCTACTTATGTAAAATTGATTTTTTCCTTTTATACTGCCATAAAAACTAAATACGAAAGTAGACTTAATGCTCTGTCTGACTTGAGAATCAAACTTTCAACTATAAAACCAAAAAATGATTACCAAACAAACTTTGTGTAAAAGCTGCTAATAATTCTTTTTTATGTGTTATGTACTTGTGGAAAATATGAAAATTAAAATCTTTTGGTTTTGAATTTTTATTTGAGAATACACATTGCAATAATATTATTTTTTTTTAATTGCTTTTTATATTTTTATAAAGCAATATAATATATCTGAAAGCTTGTGAGAATGATGCAAGGAAAATCCATTTGACAGATCAAAATAAAATTATACATATAAATAGAGCATTATGTGGGGGGGGGGGGGGGTGAGTTGAGGTAAAATATTACATGGATATATGTAATGTATGATCAAACCACAATAAGAAATGGGAAAACAAGACTAAGATCTTTCAACCGTAACAAGCGGTCTTCGTCAGAGTCAAAAACCCTTCTTGTTATATATATATATATATAACATATATATAATGAAATAATGTAAAATTCATTTTCTTAGTTAAAAAATTCTTACTTCTGCCTATGAAAAAGGTTTTAAATAAAACCGAAACGTTGGCAACGAGAGTTTGATTTTTATCCTGGAAAATTGACCGAACCCCGATTAGAGAACACACCTATTCTATCAAACGGTCGATATATTATTGAATCTGTTATATATATATATATATATATATATATATATATATATATATATATAGGTGTGTTCTCTAATCGGGTTCGGTCAATTTTCCAGGATAAAAAATCAAACTCTCGTTGTTTTTTATCCTGGAAAATTGACCGAACCCCGATTAGAGAACACACCTATTCTATCAAACGGTCGATATATTATTGAATCTGTTATATATATATATATATATAATACATATGTAATAAAAAGATTTCACATAAAAATGTGAAATAACAATCAATGATGAAACCACAATATGAACCAACTGAGCTGGGTCTTATTGACCCAGATCTTAGTCTTGTTTTCCTATTTGTTATTGTGGTTTGATATATATATATTTATATTTATTTGATATATATATATATATATATATATATATATACCATTGATATATATATATATATTTTATATGAAGGAAAAACGAAAAATCAGGCAAGAAAGTGTGAAAAGATCGCCTGATCTCCGTGATTTACACAAGGAACTTTATACTGTGTAACCATTGCCTGTGTATAACCTCACCTTGTCAACCTACAATTTCAAGTTTTTACAAAAGTTTAGTGTTTATTTAATGATCAATGTTCTTTAGTTATATTTTAGTTATGTATAGTTTAGTTTTGTTTTTTTTTTTGTACCGCTATAATCCTTGATAATGGTCAGTGAGGACCGAAACATGTCGGGCTATGTAAATAAAAACTTTGGTCAACTAATCTATGTTGTACCACAAACATGAAGAAAGTGTAATAGAGAAATGGAGAGACTCAGTACAAAAGTTGTGAAATTAAAAATAGGCATGTAGTTTAACAAGACATGCATAAACGAAGGTTTGGTTCCGAAATATACGAATATATACATATATAGTATATATAGTAATCCACCACTCTATATATAAACCAACAATCATACTATTATTCTCATTATTGTCCTGATGATGAATGTGGTACATTCGAAACATGTCGACTAGCAATATTGGTGATAAGCTTTATAGTTTTAATGAAGAGACGAGGAAGGAATTCCGGAAACTGGAGAAATTGTGTAAGAAACAGATACAAGTCAAATATAGGGCGTTATTTAACAATATATGTATGTATATATATATATAAACCAATTAAAAAAGATAGCACACAGATAGACACAGGAATAACTCACTTCTATATTTCGACCATCGTCGTTATCAGGAGGCGAAGAGTCCCGCAGGAAGGTAGAGCGGCGACACTGCCTTCCTGAGTCGCCGCTCTGCCTTCCTGCGGGACTCTTCGCCTCCTGATGACGATGATGGTCGAAATATAGAAGTGAGTTATTCCTGTTTCTATCTGTGTGCTATCTTTTTTAATTGGTTTTTATTTAAAGTCCGTTGGATTGTTTCATTTAATTATATATATATATATATATTGATAAAGGTATCGACCGTGGAATAGAAACAAAACTAAAGTTTATCGAGACTCGATCAGTTCTTCAGGTTCAAATTAAACTCTCATTGCGCACGTTTTGGTCTTTATTTAAAACCATTTTCATAGGCCTACAAAAACAGAGGAAATATAAGAAATAATACAATCATTCAAGAAATCAAACATACATAAAAGTGCAATTAGTTACAATTAAGTAATTACAATGGAAATTTTGACTATAGGTTAGCTAGAAAACTTACAAAAGTATAAATTTTGAAACAGAAAAACTAAATATTAGATTACAAATAATTTTACAAAGAAAAATAGTATGTGGATTTTAACAACAACTGCAGTGTAAATGAACACGTGACACTGAACTGAAATAACCAAGCAAGGTAACCAAATTTCACCAGACAACCAAAAAGACACTAACACAAGTTTTCATCTATCAACAATGTTTTACTTAACACACCTGAATAAATACTATTTAAATTTGAAATGTCACATCAAATTTAGTTTGAAAAACTTCATACTTAGTTATTCTGTTTCAAAATTTATACTTCTGTAAGTTTTTTTCACTAAGCTATAGTCATAATATATTTATACAGTTATACAGCTATATTTATGTTTTTTTATTTTTTACTATATATATATATATATATATATATAGTAAATTTAAGAAACAGTCTACAAGGGCTTTAAATTATACAAAGCACGACACAGAAAAAGGAATGAAAAGAACATTTACAGAATTCAATATTTCGAACTGTTGTTCGTCATCAGGAGTAGACTAGAAGAGAGAACAATATATATCATATATATATATATATATATATTTAATATTTATTACCTATTACCTATTACCTATTAGTCCAGTTATACTGTTGACCTTTCAACTCTTTTATTCTAACCGCTTGTTTCTTGTTCATTATTGACCTTTGACCTTCTCTTTATATTAACTTGTACTAATCCTTTTAATCTATTTATAGCAATGACTAAGCATGAGTCATCGATTTTAATTTAACATGTCACCTGGGCCAATTCCTTTTACAGTTGAACCCTGTTAGAAGAAGGTTAGTTCGTAGGATCGAATCTCTCAGTCTTAAGATCGTGAATTCCGAACTGCGGTTAATGTTAATGATACCTGTTTAAAAGAGGATCTGCTGACTATTTATACCAATATATATATTGTAAACAGAAAAACGATCAAAAAGGACAACAAACGTTTCACGATAAATCACAAACACAGAACTAAGGAACAAACACACTTACTGTCTCTAATTTTCGGTTGAACCGTCATTAGGAGAGTTGAGAAAGGGACACCAAGCGCACTTGTGAAGCGACGGTGTCTCTCCAATTAGTTTAAAATTAGAGACAGTAAGTGTGTTTCTTTCTTAGTTCTGTGTTTGTGATTAATCGTGAAACATATATATATATATATATATATAAGTCAATGATCAAACCACAATAAGAAATGGGAAAACAGGACTAAGATCTTTCAACCGTAACAAGCGGTCTTCGTCAGTTGTTTTTTTGACTCTGACGAAGACCGCTTGTTACGATTGAAAGATCTTAGTCTTGTTTTCACATTTCTTATTGTGGTTTGATCATTGATTGTTATTTCACGTGTTTATGTGAAATCTATATATATATATATATATATATATATATATTAGTAGCAGATTCTCTTGTAAACATATTTTATTAAAGTAGACGGCAGCTTCCGCATTTACGACTTTTTTGCTGGTGTTTTCTAGTTTTCGAACCAGAAAAAACTAGTTGGAAAACTAGAAAACACGAGCAAGAAAGTCTTAAATGCGGAAGCTGCCGTCTACTTTAATAATATATATATATATATATATAGAGAGAGAGAGAGAGAGAGAGAGAGAGAGAGAGAGAGAGAGAGAGAGAGAGAGAGAGAGAGAGAGAGAGAGAGAGAGAGAGAGAGAGAGAGAGAGAGAGTTAGACAGTTGTGTTTTTGACTCTAACGAAGACAACTTGTTGCGGTTGAAAGATCTTAGTCTTTTTTTCTCATTTTCATATTGTGATTTGGTCATTGATAAATATATATATATATATATATATATAATATATATATATATCATTGAGTGTAATATGCAACAATAAATTAAATATAAAATTATAATCAAATATATCGCATATTGTAAAGATGTATTTGATAGTTTTGGTCAATAATCCTGAAGATGCCACAATGATGTGAATTAAAATCCCATTCCTTCTGGTCACTACCATGACAGATTTAGAATTTTATAATTAATATAGAACTAATTTTAACAACAATTAAAATTAATTTTAATATTTTTTCGATAAATAAATAGTTTTTTTTTTATATAAAAGTAGACTTTTGTTCCCAAATAGAGTAAAATCTGAACAATTTCTGTTAAAAAAAAGTATTAGGTTATATCCCATAGTGAATACGTCAATAATGATTTATATGTCACGTACATCTGCAGTAATGGATTTGAATGACTATTTATAATGAATATGTAGGGATAATACCTGCGGATACGTTTTTTGTTACTGGGATGAAAATTTGATTTCAATCTAGAGTTATCAATCTGTTAATGAAATTTATAGTTCTTTATTTTTTATTGCTTGTGTTTTTACAGTGACGATGATTTTTGACCTTTCATATATTTTTTTTTTTGACAAATTTATATCGAATTTATAGTGTATAAATAATTTTATCGTCAAAGTCGATGAAAAATAAAATAAAAATCAGAATAACTGATGGGTATGGTAGAAGCGTTCAAACGGAACATTCCCTAGCTATTAAGAGCAGGTCTGTTTGTGTGGCAGCCCTGACTGACTGCAGCCGACACTTCGATAGGGAGATCATTCAGGGCTGCCAATACATCCATTTATAGTATTACCTTGCTACTAACAGCAGGTCTGTTTGTGTGGCAGCCCTGACTGACTGCACCCGACACTTCGTATAGGGAGATCATTCAGGGCTGCCAATACTTCCATTTAGAATTTCCCATTTGAATGAAGTCTTTCTGATACTACTTTTACATTTCCTTATATGCATAGAATTTTATTTGTGATGATTTTTTATTTTACTTAATAATTAGAGGAAAAATAAATATTTTATTATTGAAAAATAAAGAATTAATATAAGTATTAATTAATTTTTAATATAATTATAAATAAAACATTTTTTTAAAAAAATATAGTTTCCTCAAATATTTGTGGTTTATTTTATTATAATTTATTTATAAGGTATAAATAATTTTATCGTGAAAGTCGGTAAAAAAATAAAATAAGAATCAGCATAACTGACAGGTATGGTCGAAGTGTTCAAACGGAACATTCCCTAGCTACTAGGAGTAGGTCTGTTTGTGTGGCAGCCCTGACCGACTGCAGCTGACACTTCGTATAGGGAGATTATTCAGGGCTGCCAATACTACTATTTAAAATTTCCCATTTCAATAAAGTCTTTCTGATACTACTTTTACATTTCCTTACATGCATAGAATTTTTTATTTTACGTAATAATATAGAGGAAAAATAATTTTTTTTTATAATTGAAATATAAATGTATAATATAATCATTAATTAATTTTTAATATAATTATAAATAAAATATTTTTAAAAATAAATATAATTTCCTCAAATATTCGTTGTTTACAAAGCCGACAATTATAGTGTTGATCTAGAATTTTGGAAAGTGTTGCTCATTTCTTACGAGGTACCCTTTTTAGTTTTGGATTAACCACATTAACGGATGACTGAGCATCGTAAGTGCTGGATTATACTTTATTAAAGATTATTAAATTATATTTTAAAAAGTATCCAACTTTGGTATAATCTAGAGACAGACAGCTTTGCGTCCTCACCTATCAACGCGTTCAAGATTCATATCTGTTACGTTCAGTTTTAAAGAACTGAACTTCATCACATTTAGTTATCTCTAACGGTGTTTTAACTAGCAGTTAATAAATCGCGAGCAGAGTGGGTATCAAACCCCAGATCTAGCAGTCTAGAGGAGAGACGTCAGCCACTTGGCTAACTTAGTCTCTCATAAATCAGTACTTCATTATATACCGTGTGTTAACTAGCAGTTAGTAAATCGCGAGCAGAGTGGGTATCAAACCCCAGATCTAGCAGTCTAGAGGAGAGACGTCAGCCACTTGGCTAACTTAGTCTCTCATAAATCAGTACTTCATTATAAACCGTGTTTTAACTAACCGTTAGTAAAACGCGAGCAGAGTGGGTATCAAACCCCAGATCTAGCAGTCTAGAGGAGATTATGTCAGCCACTTGACTACCTTAGTCTCTCATAAATCAGTACTTCATTATAAACCGTGTTTTAACTAACCTTTAGTAATTCGCGAGCAAAATGGGTATCAAACCCCAGATCTAGCAGTCTAGAGGAGATTATGTCAGCCACTTGGCTACCTTAGTCTCTCATAAATCAGTACTTCATTATAAACCGTGTTTTGACTAACCTTTAGTAAATCACGAGCAGAGTGGGTATCAAACCCCAGATCTAGCAGTCTAGAGGAGAGTACGTTAGCCACTTGGCTACCTTAGTCTCTCATAAATCAGTACTACATTATAAACCGTGTTTTGACTAACCTTTAGTAAATCGCGAGCAGAGTGGGTATCAAACCCCAGATCTAGCAGTCTAGAGGAGAGTACGTTAGCCACTTGGCTACCTTAGTCTCTCATAAATCAGTACTTCATTATAAACCGTGTTTTGACTAACCTTTAGTAAATCGCGAGCAGAGTGGGTATCAAACCCCAGATCTAGCAGTCCAGAGGAGAGTACGTCAGCCACTTGGCTACCTTAGTCTCTCATAAATCAGTACTTCATTATAAACCGTGTTTTGACTAACCTTTAGTAGATCGCGAGCATAGTGGGTATCAAACCCCAGATCTAGCAGTCTAGAGGAGAGTACGTCAGCCACTTGGCTACCTTAGTCTCTCATAAATCAGTACTTTATATTAAATTCGAAAACTCCATATATAATTAAGGATTTTTTTATTATATTTTTATTAGTTCCTAAGCACCTTAGTGCTCCGTATATAATTAAGGATAATTTTTCTAACATAGTGCAATCAGTTATTATCTGGTATTTACTCATTCTAGGGTAAAAATGTAATGTTCGCGTTCCGAACACATAGTCCTCTTCCTCAGGAATTAACTAAGAGTGAGTGAGTGTCTGTGGTAAAAGTGACACTCACTCTTAGTTAATGCCTGAAGAAGAACACTACGTGTTCGAAACGCATTGTCTATACGATTAAATGTTTATTTGTGGAGACCATTTCATTAGCTTTTTATCCGTGTTATCCTATATAACTTTGAATTACAGTTATAACCATAGTGGACTAAACCCTCAATAAATGAGTTGTTATTCACGAATTCTATTTTAGATGGTTCAGTTTATCTGTCGTAATCTCACTCCTACCTAATAGCTTTAATCTGTATTCAATGCATCCATACAGAATGTGAAAGAGGTTTCCTCAACATCGCCATATTTTTGACACTTTGAACCACTTTTAAAGCCCATAAGAGCAATTATAGATGAAAATTTATTACCATTATTTACGACTCCTCAACATCAGAGTCACACACACATACATACCGCGTAGATTATGCATAATAGATGAATTTGCGAATTCTATTTCATTGTTCTCAGAGGAACACAAAATCATTGATAAATCGATAGTGAAATGTTGACCTTTGTGTTACGACTCTATCTTGATTGAAGGAAGGTCAATGAAAGGTTAAACCAAGCTAATTAACTACTCTAAGCGTCTATTATCTGAACAAAGTTACTGACTAAAGAACAGCCGATAAAAACTACTTTAGACTGGCAAACTTTCGTTGTTATCAAGCCGCATTACACTTCCATCGTCAGATATCTTCAGATTAACTTGACTTTCCCTACCCTAAGCGTCTATTATCTGAACAAAGTTACTGACTAAAGAACAGCCGATAAAAACTACTTTAGACTGGCAAACTTTCCTTGTTATCAAGCCGCATTACACTTCCATCGTCAGATATCTTCAGATTAACTTGACTTTCCCTACCCTAAGCGTCTATTATCTGAACAAAGTTACTGACTAAAGAACAGCCGACAAAAACTACTTTAGACTGGCAAACTTTCCTTGTTATCACGCCGCACTACACTTCCATCGTCAGATATCTTCACATAAACATGACTTTCCCTACCCTTTCCTAAGCGTCTATTATCTGAACAAAGTTACTGACTAAAGAACAGCCGATAAAAACTACTTTAGACTGGCAAACTTTCCTTGTTATCACGCTGCATTACACTTCCATCGTCAGATATCTTCAGATTAACTTGACTTTCCCTACCCTAAGCGTCTATTATCTGAACAAAGTTACTGACTAAAGAACAGCCGACAAAAACTACTTTAGACTGGCAAACTTTCCTTGTTATCACGCCGCATTACACTTCCATCGTCAGATATCTTCACATAAACTTGACTTTCCCTACCCTTTCCTAAGCGTCTATTATCTGAACAAAGTTACTGACTAAAGAACAGCCGAGAAAAACTACTTTAGACTGGCAAACTTTCCTTGTTATCACGCTGCATTACACTTCCATCGTCAGATATCTTCAGATTAACTTGACTTTCCCTCCCCTTTCCTAAGCGTCTATTATCTGAACAAAGTTACTGACTAAAGAACAGCCGACAAAAACTACTTTAGACTGGCAAACTTTCCTTGTTATCACGCCGCATTACACTTCCATCGTCAGATATCTTCAGATTAACTTGACTTTCCCTACCTTTTCCTAAGCGTCTATTATCTGAACAAAGTTACTGACTAAAGAACAGCCGACAAAAACTACTTTAGACTGGCAAACTTTCCTTGTTATCACGCCGCATTACACTTCCATCGTCAGATATCTTCAGATTAACTTGACTTTCCCTACCCTAAGCGTCTATTATCTGAACAAAGTTACTGACTAAAGAACAGCCGATAAAAACTACTTTAGACTGGCAAACTTTCCTTGTTATCACGCCGCATTACACTTCCATCGTCAGATATCTTCAGATTAACTTGACTTTCCCTACCTTTTCCTAAGCGTCTATTATCTGAACAAAGTTACTGACTAAAGAACAGCCGACAAAAACTACTTTAGACTGGCAAACTTTCCTTGTTATCACGCCGCATTACACTTCCATCGTCAGATATCTTCAGATTAACTTGACTTTCCCTACCCTAAGCGTCTATTATCTGAACAAAGTTACTGACTAAAGAACAGCCGATAAAAACTACTTTAGACTGGCAAACTTTCCTTGTTATCACGCCGCATTACACTTCCATCGTCAGATATCTTCACATAAACTTGACTTTCCCTACCCTAAGCGTCTATTATCTGAACAAAGTTACTGACTAAAGAAGAGCCGACAAAAACTACTTTAGACTGGCAAACTTTCCTTGTTATCACGCCGCATTACACTTCCATCGTCAGATATCTTCACATAAACTTGACTTTCCCTACCCTAAGCGTCTATTATCTGAACAAAGTTACTGACTAAAGAACAGCCGATAAAAACTACTTTAGACTGGCAAACTTTCCTTGTTATCACGCCGCATTACACTTCCATCGTCAGATATCTTCAGATTAACTTGACTTTCCCTACCCTTTCCTAAGCGTCTATTATCTGAACAAAGTTACTGACTAAAGAACAACCGATAAAAACTACTTTAGACTGGCAAACTTTCCTTGTTATCATGCCGCATTACACTTCCATCGTCAGATATCTTCAGATTAACTTGACTTTCCCTACTCTAAGCGTTTCTCTCTTGGACTGTCATAGGTCATGTGCTGTTCTCTACGCCCTTTCTAAGTGACTTGTGAGAATCTTCCTGAAGCCTCATCCATGACTATTCATATTTAGAGTGAAACCTTAGAATAATCATGGCTACAGTTATTTCATGTCAGCCTTGCTATTGTCTGCCATGTTTTATTTCATGGATGTCCTTCCTGTATAGGGTTTCTGTGGCAATGGTGTCTTACATTGTAATTGTGGAATTTAAAACACTCGCCGTTTCCTGCCTTACAGTTAAATCGTTTACATTTATATTGTATACATTTGTTCATCGTATACATTAGTAAATCGTATACATGGGTATATTGAATGCATAGTTACATCCTATACATTTTTATATTGTATGTGTATATATGACATACACACATATCACGTAATACGTATATATATGACAGACATATTTATCACATAATTGTATGTGAAAATATTTCACATAAACACGTGAAATAACAATCAATGATCAAACAACAATATGAAATTGGAAAACAAGACTAAGATCTTTCAACCTTAAACCGAGTTGGGTTTTTGACTCTGACGAAGACCGCTTGTTACGGTTGAAAGATCTTAGTCTTGTTTTCCCATTTCTTATTGTGGTTTGATCATTGATTGTTATTTCACGTATTTATGTGAAATCTTTTTATATGTATATATATATATATATATATATGTACTTTTTCGTTGGAAATACGATCCAAAACGGACAAATATGTTTCAATTTAGACAAAGAAACATAGAGAAATAAAAAGAACACACTTACAGTCTCTAATTTTCGTTTTGAACCGTCTTCAGGAGAGATAACCAAGCGAACTGCTTCAGAGCTTCCCTCTCTTATCTCTCCTGAAGACGGTTCAAACCGAAAATTAGAGACTGTAAGTGTGTTCTTTTGATTTCTCTATGTTTCTTTGTCTATATTGAACTATATATATATATATATATATATATTTGTAAATTTGGGGAGCAATCCTTCTTTTATACATGTTTTGTTGAACGACCTTTGTACTGTGGCATGAATAAATTTCATTGTCCATCTTTCAAGTTTTCTCACCTTTGTTTTAAATATTTCTGGTACTAAATATACAAGTTCTCCAAATGCTTTATTCTTTATCACTGACATGTTTCGGTCTCCTTGACCATCTTCAGATTTAATCATATTTATATAAATTAAAAAAAAACTCAACTTATTACTACTAACTACAACTATATACACTATACATTTCTTAAATTAACAGTATAATCTTTTATAACATCCAAAAAAGAGTTATATCACCTAAATAAACATTTTGTTTGAAGCAGTTTTAGCCAATGAAATTTATTCATGCCACAGTACAAAGGTCGTTCAACAAAACATGTATAAAAGAAGGATTGCTCCCCAAATTTACAAATATATATATATATAATTAGAAGAACCGGTCCAGCTGACTTTTTTAAATAAAATAAATTCAAAACGAAGGAAACACACAGAAAGACACAGACATATCTCACATCGATATTTCGACCATCGTCGTCATCAGGAGGTGTGAAGAGCGAAGAGTCCCGCAAGAAGGCACCGCCCTGCCTTCCTGCGGGACTCTTCGCTCTTCACACCTCCTGATGACGACGATGGTCGAAATATCGATGTGAGTATGTCTGTGTGTTTCCTTCGTTTTGAATATATATATATATATATATATACGGTACTGTTTTCTTGACCACAAATTACTAGCAAACACTTTTTCTTCTCTCGGAATTTGGTCAGGGTAAATATATGGATTCACCTTTTTGCCAACGTTTCGTCTTTATTTCAAGACATCCTCAGGGCTTGAGTAAGTTTTTTCAATTTGTTATGATGTTTCTAAAGTAGAAATGACAAATGTCCATTGTTTATTGTTTTTTTCGTTAGTTTATAGCCCTGATGATGTCTTTAAAAAAAGACGAAACGTTGGCAAAATGGTGATTCCATATATTTACCCTGACCAAATTTCGAGAAGAAGAAAAAGTATATATATATATATATTTTTTGCAGTCTGGCTGGATCATTAATTTTCTTTAAAATGATGGTGTTTTGAACAAGGTCCTGGCGGGTGAGTTTTCTTCCATGTTCCTCGGAGGTGTGTCTAGCGATGGCTCCTGCTTGCAAGTGCATTGTCAGTCGTCGTGAGAGTGTGGTCGATGTCATACCGATATATTTTGAATTGTCTAGGAGCTCACAATCTCCGATATTGCAGTTATATTCGTATATGACATTGGCCTTTTGTATCTCCGGGATGACTGCATCTGGGCTGTTTTTCATTATCAAGTTAGCGGTGGTTCTACTTTTATAGTAAATATGGACTTGAAGACGTTCATTTTCGTTATTACATTTAACATTCCTGCGGATAATTTGTTTCAACACTCTCTCGTCTTCTTTATACGCCTCTGTGTATTGATTCTTATAGTACACCTTATGGACTGTGCTACTTCGGTCGATTGTTTGATTAGCATTGTTGGACCGGGTTTTGAGGTAGGCGTTAACTACTTTATCAAAAGAGGTGTTGCTATAGCCGGTAGGCGTTAACTACTTTATCAAAAGAGGTGTTGCTATAGCCGGTAGGCGTTAACTTTATCAAAAGAGGTGTTGCTATAGCCGGTAGGCGTTAACTACTTTATCAAAAGAGGTGTTGCTATAGCCGGTAGGCGTTAACTACTTTATCAAAAGAGGTGTTGCTATAGCCGGTAGGCGTTAACTACTTTATCAAAAGAGGTGTTGCTATAGCCGGTAGGCGTTAACTACTTTATCAAAAGAGGTGTTGCTATAGCCGGTAGGCGTTAACTACTTTATCAAAAGAGGTGTTGCTATAGCCGGTAGGCGTTAACTACTTTATCAAAAGAGGTGTGACCTACCTCAGCCTACCTCAAAACCCGGTCCAACAATGCTAATCAAACAATCGACCGAAGTAGCTCAGTCCATAAGGTGTACTATAAGAATCAATACACAGAGGCGTATAAAGAAGACGAGAGAGTGTTGAAACAAATTATCCGCAGGAATGTTAAATGTAATAACGAAAATGAACGTCTTCAAGTCCATATTTACTATAAAAGTAGAACCACCGCTAACTTGATAATGAAAAACAGCCCAGATGCAGTCATCCCGGAGATACAAAAGGCCAATGTCATATACGAATATAACTGCAATATCGGAGATTGTGAGCTCCTAGACAATTCAAAATATATCGGTATGACATCGACCACACTCTCACGACGACTGACAATGCCACTTGCAAGCAGGAGCCATCGCTAGACACACCTCCGAGGAACATGGAAGAAAACTCACCCGCTAGGACCTTGTTCAAAACACCATCATTTTAAAGAAAATTAATGATCCAGCCAGACTGCAAATATATGAAGCCATGAAAATCATGAAGCACAACCCATATATATATATATATATATATATATATATATATATATATATACAAAATATATATATATTGTAACCACAATATGAAATGAGAAAAAAAACTATGACAGACTTGATAACCTATCAAGTGTCTGATATGTTATGAACCTACGAGTATAATAATAACGTATATGAAACAATAATATAATAGGTTATGAACCTATGTGTATCTTAGGTTCATAACTAAGAGAGACGTTATAATTTAACTGTTCAAGGCTCATAGCTAAGATAACTGATGAGTTGTGTTGCGTTGCAGGAAAGAGGACGGCGTGCTGAGGACGATGAACGCTGAGAAGCTGCTAAAGACTATCCCCAGCCTGCAGGCACAGCTAGACGCCTTGCTGGAGTTCGACTGTACTCCCACTGACCTTAGCAATGGAGTCATCAACATGGCCTTTGTGCTGCTCTTCCGCGACCTTATCCGGCTATTTGCCGGCTACAACGACAGCATCATCAACCTATTGGGTAGGGATGTGTGTGTGTGTGTGTGTCTGAGTGTGTGTGTATGTGTGTGTGTGTGTGTGTGTGTGTGTGTGTGTGGTGCGTGTGTGTGTGCGTGTGTGTGTGTGTGTGTGTGTGTGTTCATCGTGCTGAGGACGATGAGAGAGTGTGTGTGTGTGTGTTTCATGTCTTGTTCTCTGACAATATATATATATATATATATAAATGATCAAACCACAATATTAAATGAGAAAAAAAAAGGGACTACGATCATTCAACTGTAACAAGAGGTCTTCGTCAGAGTTAAAACCTTACTGAGATGGGTTCAGTTGGGTTTTTGATTCTGACGAAGACCGTTTGTTACTGTTGAAAGATCTTAGTCTTATTTTTTTCCCCATTTTATATTGTGGTTTGATCATATATATATATATATATATATATATATATATAGCTAATAAAACAGAGCAAGAAAAAAAAACGATGCACACTTACTATTATCAATATTTCGAACCAAAGTTCATCTTCAGGAAGAAACAGATCAGCCAAACTTCTGATCTCTGGTTACTGACTGCTAATTTAAATCACTAACTCCTATTTTTATTAAACTTAGTTAATCAATGTTGAGGAATACCTTATAAACGAGTTTTAAGTTTCATTTCCTTGTTTCTTTGATCTTTGATTCCAACTATTTCGCAGTTTATTTTTTTGATTTCTGACTAGAAGTTCAAAGCCTCTTTATCTTATTTTCACTATTTCTTACCAGTTTATATTGATGAAGTGTCGGTTGATTCATTTATACGATGTGCAGAGATGCTTATGTTGATGTAAGCTATTAAAAAAAAACCTAGCCTTGTCTATATAGGTAGAGAGATAAATAGATTTCACATAAACACGTGAAATAACAATCAATGATCAAACCACGATAAGAAAATGGGAAAACAAGACTAAGATCTTTCAACAGTAACAAGCGGTCTTCGTCAGAGTCAAAAATGACTCTAAGTTGGGTTCTTGACTCTGACGAAGACCGCTTGTTACTGTTGAAAGATCTTAGTCTTGTTTTCCCATTTTCTTATTGTGGTTTGAGATCATTGATAGGCAGAGAGAGGAAAGTGGAGTTTGAGGTCAGGTAAAAAGAGGATGTGTTGCGCGATCCAATGAACATAGTCAATCGGACAATGTTGAATCACGCCTGGTGGACCTCTGGGAAGTCGGCATTTATTTCAATTAAGGAACACCCATCACGTCTACAGCCACCACAAGGCTTCCTTACGACTGAGATTCTATATCTTCACTTTGTACCAGAAGCACGAAGGAGTCTTTTCAGCCCCCCCCCCCCCTCCCCTCAAAAGTCTTCCTCTTATTCAGCCAATCTATATATATATATACTTAGGAAGCAGTCCTTCATTTATACAGGTTCGATTAAATAATACGCCATATTTACGGTTGATTAGTTTCCTTGTGTATTTCTCAAGGGATCTGAATAATCTTCTTGTACAAACATCTAAATTGAATAGAACATTTCCAATGGTTCCATTGACTTTACATCTTGCATTTCCACTAATTTTACTATTGTTACAACAGTCACAACTAGTACTATTACTATTACTACTACTACTATTATCACTACTATCGACATGTTTCGACTGCTCGTCAGTCATCTTCTGGATAAGGAGGTTCTTTGCTGAGTTGTTGGTATTTACTGCAGTTGTTGATCAGCTACGAGTGGTCTAATGGTGGGTTTCGGTAATCAGTTTCTGATTGGCTGGTTGTAGGGATGGAGAGGGCATGGTTATGCAGGTACTGTTATCTGGTGGCCAGCAGATGAAGTTATCGGGGCCAAGAGCTTGAGCACCCTGCTACTACTATTAAGTTGGGTGTTGAGAGTCGGTTTCCTTTCCTGTATTAAAATGGCTTCCAGAATTACACTAGGCCTGCTTCCTTCAACGGAGAGTCCTTGGGCTGGTTGTTGTTCCTCATGATTAAGTTTCTTATTGTTGGGCCCTGGTAGTATATGTTGAGTTCTATACGATCTTGGGAGTTGGTACATTTTACATTATTCTGGATGATGTTTTTTAAAATCCTCTCGTCTGTTTTATAGTGGTCACTGAATTGATTTTTGTAATATATTTTGTGCGTGGTGCCTGTAGAACTCAACATATACTACCAGGGCCCAACAATAAGAAACTTAATCATGAGGAACAACAACCAGCCCAAGGACTCTCCGTTGAAGGAAGCAGGCCTAGTGTACGAATACACTTGTCGAACCGGGGACTGTGAAACCCGTAACAATTCGTACATTGGCATGACTACTACTTCCCTATCACGGAGACTTACTATGCACTTAGCCGGAGGTGCTCCTCGAAACCATGCTGAATCTATTCATAAAACCAATATTCGAAGGGAAGACCTTGTGAATAATACAACAATCATACTAAAGGAAAAGGATCCACAAAAATTGCTAATTCTGGAAGCCATTTTAATACAGGAAAGGAAACCGACTCTCAACACTCAACTTAATAGTAGTAGCAGGGTGCTCAAGCTCTTGGCCCCGATAACTTCATCTGCTGGCCACCAGATAACAGTACCTGCATAACCATGCCCTCTCCATCCCTACAACCAGCCAATCAGAAACTGATTACCGAAACCCACCATTAGACCACTCGTAGCTGATCAACAACTGCAGTAAATACCAACAACTCAGCAAAGAACCTCCTTATCCAGAAGATGACTGACGAGCAGTCGAAACATGTCGATAGTAGTGATAATAGTAGTAGTAGTAATAGTAATAGTACTAGTTGTGACTGTTGTAACAATAGTAAAATTAGTGGAAATGCAAGATGTAAAGACAATGGAACCATTGGAAATGTTCTATTCAATTTAGATGTTTGTACAAGAAGATTATTCAGATCCCTTGAGAAATACACAAGGAAACTAATCAACCGTAAATATGGCGTATTATTTAATCAAACCTGTATATATATATATACATATACATATAAAAAATAAATTCAAAACGAAGGAAACACACAGAGAGACACAGACATTCGACCATCGTCGTCATCAGGAGGTGTGAAGAGCGAAGAGTCCCGCAGGAAGTTTTTTTTTGCATTGCTTTT
This sequence comes from Hermatobates lingyangjiaoensis, assembly GCA_026182355.1. Taxonomy (NCBI): domain Eukaryota; kingdom Metazoa; phylum Arthropoda; class Insecta; order Hemiptera; family Hermatobatidae; genus Hermatobates; species Hermatobates lingyangjiaoensis. Next base: position 72,297 of record JAPFBL010000556.1, on the reverse strand, counting down.
TTTACTTTAGCTTTATTAATTTTAATTTGATTTATACACTTTTCACATTTTTTATAATTTTTTCATTAGACTTATTTTTCTTTAAATTATTATGATTTTTACTCGTTCCTTTTACGTTTTTATTTGGCTCTTCATTTACCTTCCCTCCCTTCCCGCTTAGTGGTAAGTGGTGGGGTACTGGCTGCGGTCACCGAGTTCAGTCGCCGCCCTGCTTTCCTGCGGGACTCTTCGCTCTTCGCTCTTTACACCTCCTGATGACGACGATGGTCGAAATATCGATGTGAGTTATGTCTGTGTCTTTCTGTGTGTTTCCTTCGTTTTGAATTTATTTTATTTAAAAAAGTCCGCTGGACCGTTTCTTTTAATTGTGATATATATATATATTATATATATATATATATATATATATATATATATATATATATATATATGATCAAACCACAATAAGAAATGGGAAAACAAGACTAAGATCTTTCAACCGTAACAAGCGGTCTTCGTCAGAGTCAAAAACCCAACTGAGTCAGTTGGGTTTTTGACTCTGACGAAGACCGCTTGTTACGGTTGAAAGATCTTAGTCTTGTTTTCCCATTTCTTATTGTGGTTTGATCATTGATTGTTGTTTCACATAAACACGTGAAATAACAATCAATGATCAAACCACAATAAAAAATGGGAAAACAAGACTAAGATCTTTCAACCGTAACAAGAGGTCTTCGTCAGAGTCTTGAAAGATCTTAGTCTTGTTTTCCCATTTTCTTATTGTGGTTTGATCATTGATTATTATCTGATGTGTTTATGTGAAACCTCTTTATATATATATATATAACTTTAAATTACACAAAGCACGACACAGAAAAGAGAATAAAAAGAACATTTACAGAATTCAATATTTTGAACTGTTGTTCGTCATCAGGAGAGTAGACTAGAAGAGAGGACGAAGTGAGAGAGATCTCCCCACGTCGAAGAACGGAGGGCGAATATATATATATTGATATAGCTTTTCTCGACCACTGATATTTCAAATTCACACAAGGGTTTTTTGAGGATTTTGGTCATAAAAATATACAACTCCTGATTATAAGCCGACGTTTCGCCAAAAATCGTTTGGCATTTTCAAGGCTAAAAAACAATTTATTAACGACATAAGTAAAGCAAGATAAATACATCACCGGACACCACCCAACAGAAAACAAACAACACAAACAAAAATTTTGTAACAAGAGAACCACAAAGGATCATAAAATACCTAGTGTTATTATTATTATTATTATTATTATTTAAAAACTGACATTTGTTGTTTAAACCTAATTACTGGTTATTAATTATTCAGAATATCAAAAACCCGATTTTCAAACAGCAAAAAATTTTCAAACAAGAGAGTCAAAAATTAAAAGAAATTAAGGGGAAAAAAAAACAAAAAAATTTACAAACATTAACATTACAAATGTTTTTTAAAATTTTGGGCTGTGGCAAATCAAATGGTGTCTTGGGGGGTGGGGGGGGGGGGGGGTGGTCAATATTGATAAAGGTTTGAGAAATACTGCTGTATATCCTATCTAGTCAGAACCCGATCGGGCTTTAATACTCGCGGGTCACGGTCAGGTCGGGGCTCGATATCTTAGCCCCCCTGATTTTATCTCAAACTTGAAATTATTTTAAATTTAAGTCGAACATGTTGTAGTAAGAGAGCATAGCTTTGTGTCTGATATTGATGGCCATTATGCAATGTTATGATGTTTATTAATACAACTGATTTTTGTGATTGCAGAAAAGTTCTTTGAAATGAACAAGAAGCAGTGCCGGCAAGCGCTTGACCTTTACAAGAAATTCCTCATCCGAATGGACAGGGTTGGGGAATTCCTTAAGGTAGCAGAAAACGCTGGAATTGACAAGGGCGAGATACCTGACCTCACAAAGGTTATATATGATTCAGCATTTTTACTATATTAGAATTAGTAATAAATACACTCCGTCACATACCTCGTTAAGTCTCAGAAAAGCTTGGGTCCGTCTGGATCCCATCTTCAAGAGCACCTAACTGACTGTGAGTTAGTTATAGTGTAGTTTTATTATAGTTAGTATAGTTAGTTATAGTATAGTTTTAGTATAGTTAGTATAGTTTAGTATAGTTAGTTATAGTATAGTTAGTATAGTTTAGTATAGTTAGTTAAAGTATAGCTTTAGTATAGTTAGTATAGTTTAGTATAGTTAGTTAAAGTATAGCTTTAGTATAGTTAGTTATAGTATAGCTTTAGTATAGTTAGTTATAGTATAGCTTTAGTATAGTTAGTTATAGTATAGCTTTAGTATAGTTGGTATAGTTTAGTATAGTTAGTTATAGTATAGTTTTAGTATAGTTAGTATAGTTTAGTTTAGTTAGTTATAGTATAGTTAGTATAGTTTAGATAGTTTAGTATATTTAGTTATAGTATAGTTAGTTATAGTATAGTTTAGTATAGTTAGTTATAGTATAGCTTTAGTATAGTTAGTATAGTTTAGTATAGTTAGTTATAGTATAGTTAGTATAGTTAGTTATAGTATAGCTTTAGTATAGTTAGTATAGTTTAGTATAGTAGTTAGTATAGTTAGTATAGTTTAGTATAGTTAGTTATAGTATAGGTTTAGTATAGTTAGTTATAGTATAGCTTTGGTATAGTTTAGTATAGTTAGTTATAGTATAGTTAGTATAGTATAGTTAGTATAGTTTTAGTATAGTTAGTTATTGTATAGTTTTAGTATAGTTTAGTATAGTTAGTATAGTTTAGTATAGTTAGTTATAGTATAGCTTTAGTATAGTTAGTATAGTTTAGTATAGTTAGTTATAGTATAGCTTTAGTATAGTTTAGTATAGTTAGTTATAGTATAGTTTTTAATAATACGGATTGTATTATTACTAACCTCAGTGTAACTAACTATACTTTACTATATACTAGATCTTAGTTTAGGTTAGGTTGCAGTGACAGTTCCACAAGGGAACACACGTAGGCCAAGCATTGGCCCTTTGTGATACCACACAATAAAGATTGATTCTACAGTGGGAGTCCTAAATTTTGCCTAACTCAAATGTATTTAGAGTAGGGGATCTTTAACGAGTACCTGACATCGTACAGGCTCGGGACCGACGGTTTAACGTCCTTCTCCGAGGGACGACGTGCTCAGATTTATTCACCTCCCGCGTGAATAAATCGAGGGCCAGAGTGAGGATTGAACCCCGGCCCTATCAGTTCAGAGGTGAGCACGTAACCACTGAGCTAGCCTGGCCCCCTAGATCTTAGGGTTGTCCAAAGTCTAGCCCACCCGCGAGCCGCATGCGACCCACGACCCCCTTCAATGCGGCCCACGCGGCCTCTTCTAGAAAACTTTTTAAAAAAAATTAGTATTATTAAGACATCTATTTTGTTTTATTCGAAAAAAAGTTGTTTTTTCCTTACACAATTCCGTAACATTTTGAAAGGGAGGCAGAGACAAACCTCCTTGGATAAGTTTGTCTTCAAAAGACCTATAGAAAGTGAAAGTGTTGCGATTCCAGCTAAAAGGGCAAAAGAAAGCGAAGAAAAGTAAAAACTGATACAGTAATGTTAAAAAGCAAAAAAAAGCAGAAAAAAGTGCATAAATAAATTAGTGCCGTAAAAAAATTTAGTTTTTCATAAAGTTAACTTTAATTTTAAGTGGAAGTGCTCATAATAAATGCTCTTAATAAACTCGCATTTTATTTCGTTAATATCATCTTATTTATCTTATTACTCTATTTTTATGTTCAGTCACTATTTAAATGTGTTTTTAGTAATCAGGAAGATGTGTTCATAGTTATTTAGGGTTAACTTGAATGATTTTGGGAGGCTGGGAACAAATTAATTGGTTTTCAGTTATTTCTTATGGGAAAAATTCGCTCTAGATACGAGAAATTCTAGATACGAGCACGATCCGGGAACGAATTAATCTCGTATGTAGAGGTTCCACTGTATAACCCGCGGGCCGCATGCGACCCACGACCCCCTTCAATGCGGCCCACGCGGTCTCTTCTAGAAAACTTTTTAAAAAAATTAGTAATATTTAGACATCTTTTGAGTTATATTCGAAAAAAGTTGTTTTTTCCTAAACTTTATTTAAGTTTGAATTGGAATATTATTTATTCTTTTAATTTCTGTTTTACTTTGTAGGGATGCAATATTATGAGTGAATTTTCGTAAGCTGGACCATGCTGTCAAAATTGTTTTGTTTTGACTTGTTTTTATTCATTGCTGTCTCATGTCAAGTCCTCAATTATCTTGCTGTCAATTTTTAATAAAAACAAGTTCGTTGTTCCAGTTACTTTTTCTTTTCGTTTTTTTCAAATTCAACCTTCACACAAATCCTTTTAAATTTGGAAGTAATAGTTTTTATTTTGGTAAAAAGTACCGTTTACGTACTTCCTAAAATATTTTTTTAACGAATATATTCAAGGGTTGATTCTTATCCATACTTGTCAATTATTTTTTTTATTATAATATATGTTTTTATGATAAATATAAAGATTCATTTACATGTACGTGTTTAACTTTACATCTGGTACTGTGGCCCGCGATCTAATTTCCTTGCCGAATGCGGCCCGCGTCCCCATAAAGTTTGGACAACCCTGTATTAGATGACCTCTTGACCTCTTGACCCCTTGTGTCAGTCACTGTTAATAAAAGACATTCACTAAACCTGATTAACAGGAGTTCCTTTTTTATTATTGTTAAGTCATCAAAACAAAGATTCTTATATGGCCAAAGTTTTTGATATAGAGTGCTTAACATGATTCAAGATCAAACCACAATAAGAAATGGGAAAACAAGACTAAGATCTTTCAACCGTAACAAGCGGTCTTCGTCAGAGTCAAAAACCCAACAGTTGGGTTTTTGATTCTGACGAAGACCGCTTGTTACGGTTGAAAGATCTTAGTCTTGTTTTCCCATTTCTTATTGTGGTTTGATCATTGATTGTTGTTTCACGTGTTTATGTGAAATCTTTTTATATGATTCAAGATACATACACAGTAAGTATATTTAATAAAATAAAAAATAATTTACAAAGTAAAAAATGTTATTTATTTTATAACAAAAATTCAAGTTATATACACAATCAAGTATTTAAAACAGATAATATAATATAACATTTATTTACCTAACATAAAATAACATTAATAGCTTAGAATAGTCGTGTTTAAACTGACATTTCTGTTCAAAAAGTCTTACTTCTTTATGAGGGCCCAGTTATCTCAGTGGTTAACGTCCTTGCCTTTGATATGTTAGTCCGGGGTTCGATCCCCAACTGGCCTTCGATTTTTTTCACACAAAAAGTAAAATTAGAAGAAGAAAAAAAAGCCTTTCCTTCTGGACTGGTTTCAATATTCTCTGTGCTCCTAGATTTATTTTCGAGGCGAAGCCTCAAAAAACCATAGCAGGTTGTCCCTCAGAGAAGACGTCGTCAAGCCGTTGGGTCTGAGCCTGTACGATGTCAGGTACTCGTTTAAAGATCCCCCCTACTACGAATTGCACTTGAGTTAGGCAAAATTTATGACTCTTTCAATGTAGAATCACCGATCAAACAAAAAGCTGCACTAGTAGATCGGCTTAAACTATAAAAAAAAAAAGCGGTCAGCTCGCTATGCTTTCACGTATTATTAGTTATACATACTTTGTCGATGAAAATACGATCCGAAATGGACAAATATAGTTCAATGTACATAAAGAATCATAGAGAAATTAAAAACACAAACTTACAGTCTCTAATTTTCGGTTGAACCGTCTTCAGGAGAGATGAGAGAAGGAAAGCCAAACGCACTGGTACAGAGACGGTTGGAGACCGTCTCCTTCTCTGTACCAATGCGCTTGGTTTCCCTCTCTTATCTCTCTTGAAGACGGTTCAACCGAAAATTAGAGACTGTAAGTTTGTGTTTTTAATTTCTCTATGTTTCCTTATGTACATTGAACTTTAGTTATACATATATATATATATATATATAAAGATTTCACATAAACACGTGAAATAACAATCAATGATCAAACCACAATAAGAAAATGGGAAAGCAAGACTAAGATCTTTCCCATTTTCTTATTGACACATATATATATATATATATATATATATCAATGATCAAACCACAATAAGAAATGAGAAAACAAGACTAAGATCTTTCAACCGTAACAAGCGGTCTTCGTCAGAGTCAAAAACCCAACTCTGACGAAGACCGCTTGTTACAGTTGAAAGATCTTAGTCTTGTTTTCCCATTTCTTATTGTGGTTTGATCATTGATTGTTATTTCACGTGTTTATATATATATATATATATTTATATATATATATATAAATCTTTATATATATATATATATATACATATAAATCTTTATTATATATATATATATTAAGTTTGGACCACAATTGAAAAAGGAAAACAATAGAAATAAATGCTCTGAGGCCTTTCATGTTATGTCATCAAAGAGTAAACAAAGTCACTCGCTATTAGTCGTAATTTTTACAAATCATTGTTTGTTCTCTGATGACATAAATTAACGTACATTTTATCTAACTCAAGTGCATTACGGGTAGGCATCTTTAATGAGTACCTGACGTCGTACAGGCTCGGGATCGACGGTTGGTTTAACGTCCTCTCTGAGGGACGACGTACTCAGATTTATTCACCTCCTGTGTGTGAATAAATGGAGGGTCAGCTGGGTATCGAACCCTGGACCTAGCAGTTCAGAGGCGAATACATTAACCACTGAGCTGACCTGGTTAAAAACTCCAAGGAGGTCTTAAGCAAAACCGTTTTGTTGGCATTACAGACAATTCTCAACAAACGTTTTAGTTACGTTCAGAACGGCCGAACGTAAATTGTTACTATACGCTCTAGTAACGTATACCGTTCATACTATATTATACATCCATTAATACACTTATCTGATAAAACACCCTTAAATCATATTTTATAAATATAATATTATAAAATAAAAATACAAATGTAATTTCAAATGCGTAAATTAAATTCAAGCATAATACACGTATTTATTTCAATTAAACGAGTTTTATTCAAATTTGTTACGTTTCGATTTGGTACTCGAAGTAAATTCAAATTTTCGCACACAATTATTTTCTTTTGTAATTTTCAAATTTTAATTTTTTTTGTTTTGTTTTTTTATATTAAAATTTTGAACATAAAATCGAAAAAATTGTGAGATTTGTCTGTATTAAACGTTTTATTTAAACCTGGAAGCTGACCGGTGTATGATAAACTGTCAAGTTATATTTAACTGTTGTTTACTTGTAACAAGTTTAATGTAAGTTTAGGAGGATGTTGCAAAATAAAAATCTACAAAATGAGAAATAGAAGAATGTATCTAGACTGGACGGGTCACTGAGCGTGTATGTGTTACGTATGTATGCATATGTGTTACGTATGTATGCATATGTGTTACGTATGTATGCATATGTGTTACGTATGTATGCATATGTGTTATGTATGCAGAGAAGCGTGCATGCTCAGGCAATGTACTGGTCAGTTGTTCTCTGAAGAGGAAAGGATTGAAACGTTGTCATTGCGATTAGGCTATAAGAAGAAACAAGTGTGAAATCAAAATCAACTTCCAAACCAGAGGAACAAATGAGAAGAGAAAAAAACTTAAGATCTTTCAATTGTAACGAGCGGTCTTCGTCAGAGTCAAAACATGTGGTATGAAAATGACTCTTGAAACGTCACTGGTGTCAGTTTAAACCAAGCATGGATAAACTTTTATGAACTGGAGGCCGCATTATACAATTTCCAAAGGACCGCGGGCCGCATTGTAATTTCTGAGGTATGTCGATACATACAGCTTATAAAAAGATTTCACATAAACACGTGAAATAACAATCAATGATCAAACCACAATAAGAAATAGGAAAACAAGACTTAAGATCTTTCAACCGTAACGAGCGGTCTTCGTCAGAGTCAAAAACAAAAACATATTGCTTTAATATTGATATTAATATAAAAATGCTTAATTCTGAAAATATGCTAAATTCAAATGCTGAAATGCTAAATTCTGGTTTCATAATTATTGTTTTTTTGTTTAAAACAAATAATTAAGTTACAAAAAATTATAAATCTTTATATTTTTTTTAATCTTTTACTTCTACTTGTGTGATACGTCACGAAAATTATGTCTCGATTTTTCAAAATTTTGACACGCCGAACTCAAAAAGGTTTACTATCTTTGCTGTAGACGTAAAGTCAAGTTAAATACATGTATACATACATAAATATAAAAAGATTTCACATAAACACGTGAAATAACAATCAATGATCAAACCACAATAAGAAAATGGGAAAACAAGACTTAAGATCTTTCAACCGTAACAAGCGGTCTTCGTCAGAGTCAAAAAACCTAACTGGAAGACATGATACAGCTTATATGTATAATGTATTTCTGTATATATAGAAAAACATACAGTACGCTATATTAATGTGTCAATGATTATTAAACATTTTATTGTTCTCTCTCTCTCTCTCTCTCTCTCTCTCTCTCTCTCTCTCTCTCTCTCTCTCTCTCTCTCTCACTCAGATTTTGTTAATAAGCAAAAAGCAAAAGAATTTTGAATATTAAGATAGAATTCCAGATAATCTCCTAGGGTCGCATAAAAACACGTGCTTGGCCGCAGGTTGCCCATGTCTGGTTTAAACTCTGACGAAGAACGCTTTTTACGGTTGAAAGATCTTAATCGTTCTTCTCATTTTTCATTGTTTGTTTGTATGTTGGTTACAAATTTCATAATTAGTATTTATAATTAAAGATATTAATTAATAAACATCTCAAAGATAACTATAATATTAGAAATAATACTTCAATCGTCAATATTAATTATATTAAATGAGACAAAACTCTTTAACAAATGTCCTGTGGGGCAATACTTTCTGTATAACTACCAATTATCCAATGAAATAGCCCTGTTTAAATATCTGGTTACGTTTTATTATCTCTCTGAAATGATAAGGAAAGCAAACCGAGACTGTAATTTAAGAATCTAAACTGTGCTTGCTCAGATAATATCGCTGATTCCTTCCAATTAACTTGAGTGACTTAACTAATATTGTCGTTTAATTAATCTTATGAATCGAACATGGCTTCTTTCTTAAGCATCACCAATGTAAACATAATTATTTCATTTAATTGATTCTTAATTATACTTGATGTAAAGTTGAGTCTAGACGACTCCAAAAATTAAATTATTATACTTGATCCATAAATCATTATTAATTGATTCTTAATTATTCCTGATGTAAAGTTGAGTGTAGACCATTCCAGAAATTAAGTCATTATAGTTGATCTATAAATTATTATGAATTGATTCTTAATTATACCTGATATAACGTTGAGTGGAGACCACTCCAGAAATTAAGTCATTACAGTTGATCTATAAATTATTATTAATTGATTCTTAATTATACCTGATATAAAGTTGAGTGTAGACCACTCCAGAAATTAAGTCATTATAGCTGATCTATAAATCATTATTAATTGATTCTTAATTATTCCTGATGTAAAGTTGAGTGTAGACCACTCCAGAAATGAAGTCATTATAGTTGATCTATAAATCATTATTAATTGATTCTTAATTATTCCTGATGTAAAGTTGGGTGTAGACCATTCCAGAAATTAAGTCATTATAGTTGATCTATAAATTTTTATTAATTGATTCTTATTTATTCCTGATGTAAAGTTGAGTGTAGACCATTCTAGAAATTAAGCAATTATAGTTGATCTTTAAATCATTATTAATTGATTCTTAATTATACCTGATATAAAGTTGAGTGTAGACCACTCCAGAAATTCAATCATTATAAAGTTCAAAGAACTTTAAGGGTCCTTGAGGACTTAGTCTAAAGAAAATTAAACTCCTGTTTATATGCTGACGTTTCGCCAAAAATTGTTTGTAATTTTCAAGGGTAAAAAACAATTTATTAACGACATAAGAGGTGCAAAACAAATACATCCACGGAATACCAACCAACTGAAACCAAAAAAAACAAAACAATAGGACCATAAAATAGCCAGTGTTGTTTTTTTTTTAATACAAACGTTTGTTGTTTAAACTTAATAACTTATTATTAATTATTAAAAGCAAAAATAAATTTTTTTCAAACATATATGCTGAATATTACAATATTTGGCGAAACGTCGGCGTATAAACAGGAGTTAAATTTTCTTTAGACCTAAGTCCTCAAGAACCTCTTCGTTGAACTTTATAAATCAGAGGTCAGAATCTATATCAATATTAAATCATTATAGTTTTAAGTGAAAATAAAATAAATTATTTTGAGAAGCCCTTTGTACTTTTTTTGTACCTTTTGCTACCTTTAACACTGCATGTCTTTCCCTTTCACCCTCAGTGTTTCTTTCCCCTCTTTCTTATCAACGTCTTTCGCCCTCTTTTCTCCCTCACAGATATTTTAATACAGATATATATGTAACCTTTCATTGACATTACTGAATACTGTTTCAGGCCCCCAGCAGTCTTCTAGACGCTCTTGAGCAACACTTGAACGCCCTCGAAGGCAAGAAAGGAGTCCCCTCTGCTGGCACCCCTACCCAGTCTAGGTACCATCGTCTTCTCTACCTCGAGCTTCATCACCAAGCCTCCCACATCCTCCCAACATCTCCTCAACATCCTTCATACCTTCCTGTTGCCACCACAAACCCTTTCTTTCACGAACTGCTTTGGTAAAACTCACTTGTCAAAAAGGATGGACTTTACCGAGCTGCTTATATCGAAATTACAATTTAAACAACCCCTGGTAAAATTGAATATACGCAATCTTATCAGGATGTATAGTGTTAATATTATTTTAACTTGCGCCTTGTTTGTTTTAATATTACTATGTGCGTTAAAGACCCCATTGGATTAATATTATCCAGAATGATTTTCTTGATTCGAGCTAATGTAATTGTAGACAGAGGGCGGAGTGAAGCGATCCGTAACAGTGTTCTGTTTGGTGCAGGACTGCTTCATCGAATTACTCCTGTAAGAAAAGCAGCACCCTTCATCAGCCCACACCCAATCCTTTCCTACCTATCCCTGACTCCAGGTAACATATAGTCAACTTTATTACTTTTTAGTGAAGGTACTTTCTAAAGGCCGGGAATGTCTATTGTACCTTGATATACTTAAGAAAAGGTGTTTTATATAGGCCGGCAAGAGGTGGGTATGTACCTAGCCAATGTGCTCATGACTATAGTGGTATCTCGACTTACTTTAGCGAATGTACTTTCTATAGGCGGGCAATAGGTAGGATATGTACCTAGCCAATATGTAAGAGGTTGCACAGGGAACATATGTACCTAGCCAATGTGCTCATGACTATAATGGTATCTCAACTTACTTAGCGAAGGTACTTAAAATAGACTGGCAATAGGTAGGATATGTACCTAGCCAATATGTAAGAGGTTGCACAGGGAGCATATGTACCTAGCCAATGTGCTCATGACTATAATGGTATCTCAACTTACTTAGCGAAGGTACTTAATATAGACTGGCAATAGGTACGATATGTACCTAGTCAATATGTAAGAGGTTACGCAGGGAACATATGTACCTAGCCAATGTGCTCATGACTATAATGGTATCTCAACTTACTTAGCGAAGGTACTTAATATAGACTGGCAATAGGTAGGATATGTACCTAGCCAATATGTAAGAGGTTACGCAGGGAACATATGTACCTAGCCAATGTGCTCATGACTATAATGGTATCTCAACTTACTTAGCCAAGGTACTTAATATAGACTGGCAATAGGTAGGATATGTACCTAGCCAATATGTAAGAGGTTGCACAGGGAGCATATGTACCTAGCCAATGTGCTCATGACTATAATGGTATCTCAACTTACTTAGCGAAGGTACTTTATATAGACTGGCAATAGGTAGGATATATACCTAGCCAATATGTAAGAGGTTGCACAGGGAACATATGTACCTAGCCAATGTGCTCATGACTATAATGGTATCTCAACTTACTTAGCGAAGGTACTTTATATAGACCGGCAAGAGGTAGCATATATACCTAGCCACTACGTAAGAGGTTGCACAGGGAGCATATGTACCTAGCCAATGTGCTCATGACTATAATGGTATCTCAACTTACTTAGCGAAGGTACTTTATATAGACTGGCAATAGGTAGGATATATACCTAGCCAATATGTAAGAGGTTGCACAGGGAACATATGTACCTAGCCAATGTGCTCATGACTATAATGGTATCTCAACTTACTTAGCGAAGGTACTTTATATAGACCGGCAAGAGGTAGCATATATACCTAGCCAATATGTAAGAGGTTGCACAGGGAGCATATGTACCTAGCCAATGTACTCATGACTATAGTAGCATCTCAACTTACTTAGCGAAGGTACTTTATATAGACTGGCAATAGGTAGGATATATACCTAGCCAATATGTAAGAGGTTGCACAGGGAACATATGGACCTAGCCAATGTGGTATGACTATAGTATATCTCGACTTACTTAGCGAAGGTACTTTATATAGACCGGCAAGAGGTAGCATATATACCTAGCCACTACGTAAGAGGTTGCACAGGGAGCATATGTACCTAGCCAATGTGCTCATGACTATAATGGTATCTCAACTTACTTAGCGAAGGTACTTAATATAGACTGGCAATAGGTAGGATATGTACCTAGCCAATATGTAAGAGGTTGCACAGGGAGCATATGTACCTAGCCAATGTGCTCATGACTATAATGGTATCTCAACTTACTTAGCGAAGGTACTTTATATAGACTGGCAATAGGTAGGATATATACCTAGCCAATATGTAAGAGGTTGCGCAGGGAGCATATGTACCTAGCCAATGTGCTCATGACTATAATGGTACCTCAACTTACTTAGCGAAGGTACTTTATATAGACTGGCAATAGGTAGGATGTGTACCTAGCCAATATGTAAGAGGTTGCACAGGGAGCATATGTACCTAGCCAATGTGCTCATGATTATAATGGTATCTCAACTTACTTAGCGAAGGTACTTAATATAGACTGGCAATAGGTAGGATATGTACCTAGCCAATATGTAAGAGGTTGCGGAGGGAACATATACCTTGTGCTCATGACTATAGTGGTATCTCAACGTACTTAGCGAAGGTACTTTATATAGACCGGCAAGAGGTAGCATATATACCTAGCCACTAAGTAAGAGGTTGGACAGGGAGCATATGTACCTAGCCAATGTGCTCATGATTATAATGGTATCTCAACTTACTTAGCGAAGGTACTTAATATAGACTGGCAATAGGTAGGATATGTACCTAGCCAATATGTAAGAGGTTGCGCAGGGAACATATGTACCTAGCCAATGTGGTATGACTGTAGTGGTATCTCGACTTACTTTAGCGAAGGTGCTTTATATAGGCCGGCAAGAGGTGCATATGTACCTAGCCTATGTGCTCATTACTATAATGGTATCTCAACTTACTTAGCGAAGGTACTTAATATAGACTGGCAATAGGTAGGATATGTACCTAGCCAATATGTAAGAGGTTGCGGAGGGAACATATACCTTGTGCTCATGTATAGTGGTATCTCAACGTACTTAGCGAAGGTACTTTATATAGACCGGCAAGAGGTAGCATATATACCTAGCCACTAAGTAAGAGGTTGCACAGGGAGCATATGTACCTAGCCAATGTACTCATGACTATAGTGGCATCTCAACGTACTTAGCGAAGGTACTTTATACAGACTGGCAATAGGTACGATATGTACCTAGGCAATATGTAAGAGGTTGCACAGGGAACATATGTACCTAGCCAATGATGTGCTAATGACTATAATAGTATCTCGACTTACTTTAGCGAAGGTACGGGAAGCGGGAAGAGGTAGTCTATGTACGGAGTACGACTGGGAATAAGATGCAAGTGGTTAAGTTAATGCCTGAAGAAGAACACTACGTGGTCGAAACGCATTGTTTATACTATTAAATTTCTATATGTGGATACTGTTTCATGAGGTTTTTACCCTACAATGAGTAAATACCACATGATAACTGCACTACCTTAGATAGTTAGCTTACTACGTTTGTACGGAGAATGATTTTTTTTTTTTATTTTGTAATATTGTTACAAAATAATACAAATATAATAAAATTATATTTATTATATACTTTTATTATAATCAAATAATATAATAATATTGTTATAAAATAATACAGCCCTCCCTGGGGGGCAAGGTTAGCTCAGTGGTTGACGTACTCGCCTTTGAATTGATAAGACCAGGGTTCGATTCCCACCTGGCCCTCGATTTATTCATGCTGGAGGTGAATAAATCTTGAGCTTGTCATCCCTCGGAGAAGGACGTTAAACCGTCGGTCCCGAGCCTGTACGATGTCAGGTACTCGTTAAAATTTCGCCACTGTAAATACTATTAAGAACATTAACATTTTCAATGCTAATAAAATTTACACGGAATATTGTTCAGAACTATCAATTATGTACAGCTTAAAAAAATAAGTGCCTTATTTTGAGTTAGGTAAAAATATGACCTCTCAGTGTAGAATCAATCTTCATTGTGTGGTATCACAAAGGGCAAATGCTCGGATTACGTGTGTTCCCTTGTGGGACCACTGCAACCTACTATTGTTTTTTTTTAATTTTTTCTACTTTTTTTTAATATTTACATTACGCCTCTTCTCTTCAGACTATGCATAGTTTCATATTATCTTGTATTTCGAAATATTCATTTGTCTGTACTTTTTTTATAAGTCGAGGTGCTATTTCCTTGTTTTAACTGTACACTGTATTCATTGTATGATTCACTTTATTATATAGATATACATTTATATAAGATTGTTTTAATGATTTATATATTGATGCTTTATAATTGATTGGGAAATGTTTCAGTCAAAACGTCAAGAGCGGCGTAAGTGCGTTGAACACAACAGGCAGCTCTTTTGGGTCAGCAGTGCAGAACTCCGACTTAGGCGTTGAAGAAGAGATCTGTCAGCAGGCCCTTGCTGAAGAGGAGGCTGCTATTAATCACTATAAGGTCAAGCCCTAACATGCAACTCATTATACCAACATATTCTCATGATATATATATATATATATATATGTGTGTGTGTGTATAGATATATATGTACGAGTATAGGTATATATGTATAGAGAACACACCTATTCTATCAAACGGTCGATATATTATTGAATCTGTTATATATATATATATATATATATATATATATATATATATATAACAATTAAAAGAAACGGTCCAGCGGGCTTTTTTAAATAAAATAAATTAATAAAATAGATAATGTGAACAATCGACATTTCAAGGTTATTTCAATCATAAGTATCTACTTTTGGCCGTTGGTTCATAACAGTTTTTTTTTTTTCAAATTCCCCCACTGTTTGATGATCAAACTATTTCCACTACTTTTAACCCATCCAATACATATGAAAAGATTTACATAGTTAGGGCATCTCAATATTTAAGGTAGATATTATCTCAGGGAAAAGGAAGAAATAATTACATTATATTAAAGTAAAGTAAATATGTTGACATTTGCAGTGTTTTTTTTATAATTTTTCCAGTTATAATATTTTTTTTCTTGTTGCGTTTATGAGTGAAATTAATTTGAATACTGGGACAGAGTGGATATCTACAGTATAGAGTCGATCACGCAAGCGATTGGGCTATCCTGGAAGTTTGTAGTATATTGTAATAATTTTTGCTTAAGAAGTTTTATTTTAGTGAAGAAGTATTTGTTTAAACCAGTGGTTCTCAACGTGGTCCACATGGACCCCCAGGGGTCCACAGATCATCACTGGGGGTCCATGAGGAAAGTAGTATTCTGAAAGTCCATGACACGTGGTTAGGGCTCTATGTTAAGTTTATATAAATTCATCAGCAAACCAAAAATAAACCAAAGCGTAGTAAGCTTTGGCCGTACAATATTCAAACATAATTAAAATATAAGGCCTAATATCCTCGTCAGTTTGTTAAAATGTTCCAATGTTTTAAAATTTTCTATTGCACTTCTCTTTATGGTACACTCAAAATTTATTCGGTTACAATTTATTTCAGGGTTCTTTATAAAATGTTAATAAAGAAATATTTTGTTATTGCTTTAAAAACATTTTTGTATTTTCGCATGCGTTGTAGATGTAATGAAATTATTTCATAAATAACGATATTCATTTACCTAAAAACAAATATTTATTTATAAATTTGTATAATTATGTTTTTTAAGTATCCGGGTGGAGTGAGTGCTTTTAGGGGGTCCAAAAGTAGCTTTTAGGGGGTCCACAAGTAGCTTTTAGGGGGTCCAAAAGTAGCTTTTAGGGGGTCCACAAGTAGCTTTTAGGGGGTCCAAAAGTAGCTTTTAGGGGGTCCACAAGTAGCTTTTAGGGGGTCGCACAAGCAAACAAAGGTTGAGAACCCCTGGTTTAAACCGATCCCCCAGCGGGTGATAACATCATCCTTTTACCGACTGTTTGTTTGATCAGTGAGTCAACAGACAGTGATTCTACAGATTCTACTATTGGGAGTCCTTCTATATTTTGCCTAACTCAAGTGCATTTCAAGAAGGGTTCTTTAATGAGTAACTGATATCGTAGACACTTAATGTCCGAAGGATGACGTGTCAGACTTATTCACCTCTGTCGTGAATAAATCGAGGCCCAGGTGGGGATCGAACCCCTGACCTACCAGCCTAGAGGCGAGTACGTTATCCATTGAACTAACCTGGCCCTCATGAAGAAGTAAGACCGTATTCAAATAGTATTATCTTAAATATTAGTATAAATCTGTTGTTGAAATTAATATAACTTCTCAACCACTGATTATTAAAGTTCAAAAATAAGGTTTCTTGAGAGTTTTTAGTTTAAACAATTTTTGACCAAACATTGACTTATAAACAGGAGTGTTATTTCTTTAGAACAAAAATCCTGAAGAAACCCCATCTTAGACTTTTATGTTGTCAATATTGATACAGCTTCTTGACCACTGATTATTAAAGTTAGAAGATGGTTTTCTTGAGGGTTTTTAGTTTAAACAATTGTTGGTTTAAACAACCAAGTTATTTTTTTGTCTTGGTTGTACCAACTTTGACCTTTAAATTGTTAATAGTCTTTTTTTTATCTTGGTTGTATATCGGAAGTATGCTGCTTCCACCTACTTTGGGTTGAATGTTAAGGTACAGCTATTTATAGCTGGTTTGTTAGATATTATTACTATAAATATGATGTTAAAATTAATATAACTTATAGACCACTCATTCTTAAAGTTCAAAGATGCTGTTTCTTGAGGGTTTTAGGTCTAAACAATGTTTGACCAAACTCGACTTATAAACAGGAGTGTAATTTCTTTTGACCAAAAATACTCATGAAACCACAACTTTGACCTTTAAATTGTTAATAGTCCTTTTTTTGTTTGTCTTGGATGCAAATCCCCCAAGCATGGACAGACAGTTATTTATAGCCGGGTTATTGAGATAACTGGCCCTGACTTATATTGGTTTGTTTGTTCTGTTTACAGTCGAAAGTACAAAGTCCTACAAGTGGGCAGGCTACCAACCCTTTCCTCGTCGCCTCACCAGTTCAACAGCCTATTGTTGACTTGTTTGCAGCACCGGCTCCTCCAGAGCCTCAGGTCTGTAACTGACACACTCTAAAACATTTCTTAGTAGTCGTCTCGGTATAAATGGTAGAAATGTAGAATAGGGTACAAGGTGTAAAATGGCGGCTTGACATAAATCCGGCATATTGACGGTTTGTGTATCGATATATTGGAATCACGTCCTAATCGACAAGTGTATGACGTCATAAACGTAAATAGATTGAAATTATTTAAAATGAATTTCTTTAATGCGAAATATTAAAAACTTAAGAATAAGAAAATATAAAGGTTATAAAATAGGATGGGAGGTATGAAATAGTAAAAGACAATGTGTATACGAGATACTATTATAAAATTTGTTGAATGGAAATAAAAAAAAAGATTCCTCAAAGGGATATTATGACTAACCTTATTCTCAATTTTAAGGTTGCTCCTCCTCTTGCACATCCCTTGATCTGGGAGGGTACACACGTGCCGCTGCTTCCAAAAAAGCTCTCATCAAATTGTCAGTATCAGAATGAAGCCGTCTCCAGATGTACTCCGCGAGGTACGAGTCAAACTGATCTCTGACGGTCCGATTAGACAGACTCCTTTTTATGGCAGACCATGTTCCCTCAATTACATTAGTATGCACTTAATTTTCAGGGTTTTTAAAATGAAAGGAATGGTTGACTGTGAGATGCCTGAAGCCCTCATCTGCTAAACAATCGTAGGACTTCCAACAGTCCGAATAGATGGTGGTTCCTGGCAGTATAAAAGTCCTAATAACATTTAACAGACTCTCCTTATCCCTTCTTTCAACAACCTTGAAGAAACACTTTTTCGAACCCCTTTCCACCCCACCAAAAACCCATTTACCTTCTATTGGCCTCCCACGGTTAGATTTACGTTTTCCAAATTTACTGTCATCTATTTCAACTGTCACGCCAACTCCACCTATAGGTTCATTCATTCTGAAACATTCTTCCGCACATACTTCCCTAATAAAACTATGCCAATCACACACCGTATGGGAGGAAAAAAAAACAAACCTAAACGTTCCATATCCAAAAAACGAAATAAGCTGGCTAATTTGGAAGCAACGGGAAAAAAATGAGGCTCAAAGGAAACCACATGCAGCGTCTAAGAAGGTTATGAAGAGGTATTTAGTTGCTGTTTTTGCCGGTAGTTTGAATAATTGACCAATTAAAATGAATGATTGCAGTGGAATATTGACATGCGCAAATGACATCGACTGACTCCAATATTAATAGTAGATATCCATATCGATACCCAACCGTCTGTCTCCCGGCTATCACAGCTGTTAGTCAGCCGCCATGTTGCTTGTACCCTATTCTACATTTCAGCAAGTAGAATAGTTTCAGCAAGTATTCTCAAGTAGAGGTCAAGAATCAACCATTTCTAAATGACTATCTATCTATCCTGTTGATTAGATGATTTGGTGATAGTGTTGATTAGAATCAACCATTTCTAAATGTCTATCTATCTATCCTGTTGATTAGATGATTTGGTGATAGCGTTGATTAGAATCAACCATTTCTAAATGTCTATCTATCTATCTATCCTGTTGATTAGATGATTTGGTGATAGCGTTGATTAGAATCAACCATTTCTAAATGACTATCTATCTATCCTGTTGATTAGATGATTTGGTGATAGTGTTGATTAGAATCAACCATTTCTAAATGACTATCTATCTATCCTGTTGATTAGATGATTTGGTGATAGTGTTGATTAGAATCAACCATTTCTAAATGACTATCTATCTATCCTGTTGATTAGATGATTTGGTGATAGCGTTGATTAGAATCAACCATTTCTAAATGTCTATCTATCTATCCTGTTGATTAGATGATTTGGTGATAGTGTTGATTAGAATCAACCATTTCTAAATGACTATCTATCTATCCTGTTGATTAGATGATTTGGTGATAGGTTGATTAGAATCAACCATTTCTAAATGCTATCTATCTATCCTGTTGATTAGATGATTTGGTGATAGGTTGATTAGAATCAACCATTTCTAAATGACCATCTATCTATCCTGTTGATTAGATGATTTGGTGCATAGCGTTGATTAGAATCAACCATTTCTAAATGTACTATCTATCTATCCTGTTGATTAGATGATTTGGTGATAGCGTTGATTAGAATCAACCATTTCTAAATGCTATCTATCTATCCTGTTGATTAGATGATTTGCTGATAGGTTGATTAGAATCAACCATTTCTAAATGACTATCTATCTATCCTGTTGATTAGATGATTTGGTGATAGTGTTGATTAGAATCAACCATTTCTAAATGACTATCTATCTATCCTGTTGATTAGATGATTTGGTGATAGCGTTGATTAGAATCAACCATTTCTAAATGACTATCTATCTATCCTGTTGATTAGATGATTTGGTGATAGCGTTGATTAGAATCAACCATTTCTAAATGTCTATCTATCTATCCTGTTGATTAGATGATTTGGTGATAGCGTTGATTAGAATCAACCATTTCTAAATGACTATCTATCTATCCTGTTGATTAGATGATTTGGTGATAGCGTTGATTAGAATCAACCATTTCTAAATGTCTATCTATCTATCCTGTTGATTAGATGATTTGGTGATAGCGTTGATTAGAATCAACCATTTCTAAATGTCTATCTATCTATCCTGTTGATTAGATGATTTGGTGATAGCGTTGATTAGAATCAACCATTTCTAAATGTCTATCTATCTATCCTGTTGATTAGATGATTTGGTGATAGCGTTGATTAGAATCAACCATTTCTAAATGACTATCTATCTATCCTGTTGATTAGATGATTTGGTGATAGCGTTGATTAGAATCAACCATTTCTAAATGACTATCTATCTATCCTGTTGATTAGATGATTTGGTGATAGCGTTGATTAGAATCAACCATTTCTAAATGACTATCTATCTATCCTGTTGATTAGATGATTTGGTGATAGCGTTGATTAGAATCAACCATTTCTAAATGTCTATCTATCTATCCTGTTGATTAGATGATTTGGTGATAGCGTTGATTAGAATCAACCATTTCTAAATGACTATCTATCTATCCTGTTGATTAGATGATTTGGTGATAGCGTTGATTAGAATCAACCATTTCTAAATGTCTATCTATCTATCCTGTTGATTAGATGATTTGGTGATAGCGTTGATTAGAATCAACCATTTCTAAATGACTATCTATCTATCCTGTTGATTAGATGATTTGGTGATAGCGTTGATTAGAATCAACCATTTCTAAATGACTATCTATCTATCCTGTTGATTAGATGATTTGGTGATAGCGTTGATTAGAATCAACCATTTCTAAATGACTATCTATCTATCCTGTTGATTAGATGATTTGGTGATAGCGTTGATTAGAATCAACCATTTCTAAATGACTATCTATCTATCCTGTTGATTAGATGATTTGGTGATAGCGTTGATTAGAATCAACCATTTCTAAATGACTATCTATCTATCCTGTTGATTAGATGATTTGGTGATAGCGTTGATTAGAATCAACCATTTCTAAATGACTATCTATCTATCCTGTTGATTAGATGATTTGGTGATAGCGTTGATTAGAATCAACCATTTCTAAATGTCTATCTATCTATCCTGTTGATTAGATGATTTGGTGATAGCGTTGATTAGAATCAACCATTTCTAAATGACTATCTATCTATCCTGTTGATTAGATGATTTGGTGATAGCGTTGATTAGAATCAACCATTTCTAAATGTCTATCTATCTATCCTGTTGATTAGATGATTTGGTGATAGCGTTGATTAGAATCAACCATTTCTAAATGACTATCTATCTATCCTGTTGATTAGATGATTTGGTGATAGCGTTGATTAGAATCAACCATTTCTAAATGTCTATCTATCTATCCTGTTGATTAGATGATTTGGTGATAGCGTTGATTAGAATCAACCATTTCTAAATGACTATCTATCTATCCTGTTGATTAGATGATTTGGTGATAGCGTTGATTAGAATCAACCATTTCTAAATGACTATCTATCTATCCTGTTGATTAGATGATTTGGTGATAGCGTTGATTAGAATCAACCATTTCTAAATGACTATCTATCTATCCTGTTGATTAGATGATTTGGTGATAGCGTTGATTAGAATCAACCATTTCTAAATGACTATCTATCTATCCTGTTGATTAGATGATTTGGTGATAGCGTTGATTAGAATCAACCATTTCTAAATGACTATCTATCTATCCTGTTGATTAGATGATTTGGTGATAGCGTTGATTAGAATCAACCATTTCTAAATGACTATCTATCTATCCTGTTGATTAGATGATTTGGTGATAGCGTTGATTAGAATCAACCATTTCTAAATGACTATCTATCTATCCTGTTGATTAGATGATTTGGTGATAGCGTTGATTAGAATCAACCATTTCTAAATGACTATCTATCTATCCTGTTGATTAGATGATTTGGTGATAGCGTTGATTAGAATCAACCATTTCTAAATGACTATCTATCTATCCTGTTGATTAGATGATTTGGTGATAGCGTTGATTAGAATCAACCATTTCTAAATGACTATCTATCTATCCTGTTGATTAGATGATTTGGTGATAGCGTTGATTAGAATCAACCATTTCTAAATGTACTATCTATCTATCCTGTTGATTAGATGATTTGGTGATAGCGTTGATTAGAATCAACCATTTCTAAATGACTATCTATCTATCCTGTTGATTAGATGATTTGGTGATAGCGTTGATTAGAATCAACCATTTCTAAATGACTATCTATCTATCCTGTTGATTAGATGATTTGGTGATAGCGTTGATTAGAATCAACCATTTCTAAATGACTATCTATCTATCCTGTTGATTAGATGATTTGGTGATAGCGTTGATTAGAATCAACCATTTCTAAATGACTATCTATCTATCCTGTTGATTAGATGATTTGGTGATAGCGTTGATTAGAATCAACCATTTCTAAATGACTATCTATCTATCCTGTTGATTAGATGATTTGGTGATAGCGTTGATTAGAATCAACCATTTCTAAATGTCTATCTATCTATCCTGTTGATTAGATGATTTGGTGATAGCGTTGATTAGAATCAACCATTTCTAAATGACTATCTATCTATCCTGTTGATTAGATGATTTGGTGATAGCGTTGATTAGAATCAACCATTTCTAAATGACTATCTATCTATCCTGTTGATTAGATGATTTGGTGATAGCGTTGATTAGAATCAACCATTTCTAAATGACTATCTATCTATCCTGTTGATTAGATGATTTGGTGATAGCGTTGATTAGAATCAACCATTTCTAAATGACTATCTATCTATCCTGTTGATTAGATGATTTGGTGATAGCGTTGATTAGAATCAACCATTTCTAAATGACTATCTATCTATCCTGTTGATTAGATGATTTGGTGATAGTGTTGATTAGAATCAACCATTTCTAAATGACTATCTATCTATCCTGTTGATTAGATGATTTGGTGATAGCGTTGATTAGAATCAACCATTTCTAAATGACTATCTATCTATCCTGTTGATTAGATGATTTGGTGATAGCGTTGATTAGAATCAACCATTTCTAAATGACTATCTATCTATCCTGTTGATTAGATGATTTGGTGATAGCGTTGATTAGAATCAACCATTTCTAAATGTCTATCTATCTATCCTGTTGATTAGATGATTTGGTGATAGCGTTGATTAGAATCAACCATTTCTAAATGACTATCTATCTATCCTGTTGATTAGATGATTTGGTGATAGCGTTGATTAGAATCAACCATTTCTAAATGACTATCTATCTATCCTGTTGATTAGATGATTTGGTGATAGCGTTGATTAGAATCAACCATTTCTAAATGACTATCTATCTATCCTGTTGATTAGATGATTTGGTGATAGCGTTGATTAGAATCAACCATTTCTAAATGACTATCTATCTATCCTGTTGATTAGATGATTTGGTGATAGCGTTGATTAGAATCAACCATTTCTAAATGACTATCTATCTATCCTGTTGATTAGATGATTTGGTGATAGCGTTGATTAGAATCAACCATTTCTAAATGACTATCTATCTATCCTGTTGATTAGATGATTTGGTGATAGCGTTGATTAGAATCAACCATTTCTAAATGACTATCTATCTATCCTGTTGATTAGATGATTTGGTGATAGCGTTGATTAGAATCAACCATTTCTAAATGACTATCTATCTATCCTGTTGATTAGATGATTTGGTGATAGCGTTGATTAGAATCAACCATTTCTAAATGACTATCTATCTATCCTGTTGATTAGATGATTTGGTGATAGCGTTGATTAGAATCAACCATTTCTAAATGACTATCTATCTATCCTGTTGATTAGATGATTTGGTGATAGCGTTGATTAGAATCAACCATTTCTAAATGACTATCTATCTATCCTGTTGATTAGATGATTTGGTGATAGCGTTGATTAGAATCAACCATTTCTAAATGACTATCTATCTATCCTGTTGATTAGATGATTTGGTGATAGCGTTGATTAGAATCAACCATTTCTAAATGACTATCTATCTATCCTGTTGATTAGATGATTTGGTGATAGCGTTGATTAGAATCAACCATTTCTAAATGTCTATCTATCTATCCTGTTGATTAGATGATTTGGTGATAGCGTTGATTAGAATCAACCATTTCTAAATGACTATCTATCTATCCTGTTGATTAGATGATTTGGTGATAGCGTTGATTAGAATCAACCATTTCTAAATGACTATCTATCTATCCTGTTGATTAGATGATTTGGTGATAGCGTTGATTAGAATCAACCATTTCTAAATGACTATCTATCTATCCTGTTGATTAGATGATTTGGTGATAGCGTTGATTAGAATCAACCATTTCTAAATGACTATCTATCTATCCTGTTGATTAGATGATTTGGTGATAGCGTTGATTAGAATCAACCATTTCTAAATGACTATCTATCTATCCTGTTGATTAGATGATTTGGTGATAGCGTTGATTAGAATCAACCATTTCTAAATGACTATCTATCTATCCTGTTGATTAGATGATTTGGTGATAGCGTTGATTAGAATCAGACCATTTCTAAATGACTATCTATCTATCCTGTTGATTAGATGATTTGGTGATAGCGTTGATTAGAATCAACCATTTCTAAATGACTATCTATCTATCCTGTTGATTAGATGATTTGGTGATAGCGTTGATTAGAATCAACCATTTCTAAATGACTATCTATCTATCCTGTTGATTAGATGATTTGGTGATAGCGTTGATTAGAATCAACCATTTCTAAATGACTATCTATCTATCCTGTTGATTAGATGATTTGGTGATAGCGTTGATTAGAATCAACCATTTCTAAATGACTATCTATCTATCCTGTTGATTAGATGATTTGGTGATAGCGTTGATTAGAATCAACCATTTCTAAATGTCTATCTATCTATCCTGTTGATTAGATGATTTGGTGATAGCGTTGATTAGAATCAACCATTTCTAAATGACTATCTATCTATCCTGTTGATTAGATGATTTGGTGATAGCGTTGATTAGAATCAACCATTTCTAAATGACTATCTATCTATCCTGTTGATTAGATGATTTGGTGATAGTGTTGATTAGAATCAACCATTTCTAAATGTCTATCTATCTATCCTGTTGATTAGATGATTTGGTGATAGCGTTGATTAGAATCGACCATTTCTAAATGACTATCTATCTATCCTGTTGATTAGATGATTTGGTGATAGCGTTGATTAGAATCAACCACCTCTATCACATGAATCCAGTGTATCACAAACAAACAAACAAACACTATCACAAAAGGCCGCACTAAAATCATGTATTAATTGGAAGTTAGACTCACTTCTGAGACCATCAACAATAATAAATTACTAAGCAATACTACAATGCTTTAAAATAAAAATATATTTTATATACTTTAAACATTGATTCAGACACTTTCCTAAATTAAAGTTTTTTTTTATATCTTCATATTCTGTCAATTATAATTTTTATAATAGTTTGAAATTCTTATATCAAAATTCATCTTTATTTTTCATGATTACCTTCCAGCTCGGATGTTTTGATATTGAATTTACTATAGGATGGAATCCTGTAGGGGTGAGTGGTAACAAAAGTGGATACCTCCAAGTGGTCGAGGAAACCCGCCTCCGCGAGGTCCACCTTGGATACTTAACGAGGACCTTGCGCCGTCCTCTCAAACCTTGTTTAATTTATGTCACGTGCCTCGGCCTTTCGACCACGCCGTGATACAAAGCAAACCAGATCGATGTTTTTTAGTGGCGCCCTTTAGCCACATTGGTGCTTACCACATCCGCCGCTCAAAAAAAATGAGAGAGGGGACGCGGACCAAACCAATGTGCCCAAGGTGGACCTCGCGGAGGCGGGCACCACGACAGACATCACATTAATACTACAGATTACTACTACTAAAGGCTAATAACATAATAAAATTTGTCTTAAGCTAATAGCTAAGGTATGCCTACAATTAAAGTACGTGCCGCCAACCACTAAACCGTCCGCTCACTAATGATACACGACACTAATGTCGTGTATAATTAGTGAGCGGACGGTTGGTTCTCGTGACGTGGCGAAAGGGCCCCCCTTTAAAAAACATCAACCTATTCTGCTTTATCATAGTGTGGGGGGGGGGGGGGGGTGAAAGGCCAAGGAACATGAATAAATTCAAAACAGGATACCTCCAAATGACTAAAATTTTTATGTTGGAGACTTATGTTATTAATTATGTGTTTTTTTTGATTGTCAGAGTGGTGCACCTGGAGTTGGTAGCAAGGCCTCAGACGACTTGCTTCAGCTTGGCAACCCCTTCAGCGATGTGTTCGGCGGAGCTCCAGCACAGCAGGCGCCTGTTGTTGCAGTCGGAGCTCCTGCTATGACAACGCAATCTCAACCACCTGCTGCCAATACTGCATGGATATCCAATGGTACCGTTGTCATCACCTTTGCATGCTCTCTGTGAATGTGCTTGTCATTCCCCCCACCCCACCCCCCACTCCCTTAGGACATAGAACTACTGTAGTTTGAATGTAAACGTATATCTTTAGGTTTCTCTGCTGCTCCTCCAGCCAGTAATTCTTTCCTTCCTGATTCGGCGTTCAACTCTGTTTTTGGACCTTCTCCAGCAACAACAAACGGAACAGCTGCTCCACCTCAAGGTGAGTTTATAAAAGACAAACCCCACCCCCACCATCATAATGTGGTTTTCAGGTATTAGTAGTGCATTAATAAAATTCCAGAACCAACATTTTCTTTCTATCATAATTCAATCAGTTGTGATGTGGTATACACTCATTGTTAGGTAAAAAGCTAATGAAATGGTCTCCACATCTAAAAATTTAATGGTATAAACCAGTGTTTCCCAAAATGGGCGGTGCTTTGATATCGGGGGGGGGGGGGGGGGGGGGGGCTAATGCAAAAAGGAGTTGGGGATTCTATTTCCATAAATTGAAAATGTTCATGCAATATAATTTCTAAATTTAAGTGAAAACACCACATGTAAACTTCTAGAAAAAGGTTTCTTAAAATTATTTGTTTTGATAATTTATTTTTATGTTAAAAGTATATTCTCACCTAGGTTTCTTTTAAATGTGTATTAATTCTTTTGTATAAATATGCTATGAAACAATACATCTATTGGATTCTACATAATTATTCGATTAGTCATTATATTGATTTAATTATTAAAAATGTTACTCATTTCGTTATTTAGTCTAAGATTCTGATTATTGAGGAGTGGTTGAGTATAGGTTTACGGACCCAAGGGGGCGGTCGCTCGAAAAAGTTTGGGAAACACTGCGTTTCTCAGGCATTAACTAAAATTCCCAATCAGTTGTACCACAGACACTCACCCTTAAGTTCGTACTCTCTTCCTTATTTTATTTCATTTTTATTTTGTACTATAGATAACTCTTTGTAGGGTAAAAAGTTAATGAAATGGTCTCTCCACATATAAAAATTTATTGGTATAAACAACGCATTTCGAACACATAGTGTTCTTCTTCAGGCATTAACTAAAAAAATACAATATCATCAGAGAGTTATCTATAGTATACAGTAAATATAGTACAAAATAAAAATAAAATAAAATAAGGAAGAGAGTACGTGGCTAAGGGTGAGTGTCTGTGGTACAACTGACTGGGAATAGGATGGAAGTAGGTGAGGGTATGGAATATTCCCAGTCAATTGTAACACAGACAGTCACCCTTAGGTTCGTACTCAAACGAATTTTATTTTTATAAAACTCGTACTTTTATTTATATTTATTAATTTTTATTTTTATTTTCTACTATATTTACTTTGTACTAGCAATGATCAAACCACAATAAGAAATGGGAAAACAAGACTAAGATCTTTTAACCGTAACAAGCGGTCTTCGTCAGAGTCAAAAACCCAACTGAGTTGAGTTGAGTTGGGTTTTTGACTCTGACGAAGACCGCTTGTTACGGTTGAAAGATCTTAGTCTTGTTTTCCCATTTCTTATTGTGGTTTGATCATTGATTGTTATTTCACGTGTTTATGTGAAATCTTTTTACTTTGTACTATACTCGTATATAAATCTCTGATGACATTGTATTTTTTAGTTCATGCCTGAAAAAGAACACTACGTGTTCGAAACGTGTTGTTTATACCTTTAAATTTTTATATGTGGAGACCATTTCATTTGCTTTTTTACCCTACAATAAACATTTTCCCCCTAACTTCATCTCCTTCATGGATTTAAAAATCATTTATGAAATAATTTCTGGTTCAGAACTGTTCTAGGACTTCTACTTAATACACTACTAACATTATTTAAACCCTCTAAAGGCAGATGTCAAATAATCCCTTAATTGATTTATAAAGCTCACTCTATTGGTAATTATGCAAAGTATATTACAAGGTGTCTTTTTTTTTCTTTTTTTTTTTAATATCTTTCAACACTTTTAATACTTATTGTAGCAATAGTTTTTTTTTAAAATGCTTGCTGTTTTCAGGTAGTTAGTTAACTATAATGAGTCGTATTTATCTTTTCGAAATTCTCTCCTCCAAAAAGAAGAAGATTTTTTTAAACTGGACATTCAAGGAGTCGTACTTTCTTTTTTCTTTCTTTCTTTCATAGATGACGTATAAGTTACGGTGATCTAATTAAACTTAACTATAAAACGAATATACTCAATGAAATTAATTACCACTAACAGGGGTATTGCATATATATATATATATATATATATATATATATATAAACTAGAATTTAAAAAAGAACACATAGAAAGGAAACCACTGAACTCACTACTATATTTCGATGTCCTCGTCTTCAGGAAAAGAAGTGAATCGCTTCAAAGGCTGATAACGACTGATATATATATATATATATTATATATATATATATATATATTCTATGTTTTGTTATTGAGGGCTAGGTCAAATAAAAGAAAATAACTTTCTTCCTAGGCCGACTTTTCGATGTATTTGTACATCATCTTCAGGGCTAAAAATTAGAGTAAGAACTATAATACATTTACCAAAACAATCTACAACTCACATAGAGAACTAAGGTTATTTTATAATCAGAGTTGTTGAGTACACATCTATTTCAAAGTATCAGACAAAAGGAAATTAGTTTTACCTTGGAAAGTGTGCTAATGGTTATTTAAGTTACAATTTCCTTTTGTCTGATACTTTGAAATAGATGTGTACTCAACAACTCTGATTATAAAATAACCTTAGTTCTCTATATGAGTTGTAAATTGTTTTGGTAAATGTATTATAGTTCTTACTCTAATTTTAGCCCTGAAGATGATGTACAAATACATCGAAACGTCGGCCTAGGAAGGAGGTTATTTTCTTTTATTTGACCTAGCCCTCAATAACAAAACATAGAATAGAATATATGAGGTCAAGAACAATTTTTGGAGTTTATATATATATATAAATCAATTAAAAAAAGTAGTTCACAGATAGACACAGGAATAACTCACTTCTATATTTCGACCAACGTCGTCATCAGGAAGCGAAGAGTTCCGCAGGAAGGTACAGCGGTGACCCAGCGGCAGAGTCGCCGCTCTGCCTTCCTGCGGGACTCTTCGGCTCCTGATGACGACGATGGTCGAAATAAAGAAGTGAGTTATTCCTGTGTCTATCTGTGTGCTATCTTTTTTTAATTGGTTTTTATTTAAAAGTCCGTTGTCCGTTTCATTTAATTACTATATATATATATAAATTCGAAAATTCAATAAAATTCGAAAAAACTATCCAAACTGGATGCAAATCGGTTCAAAAACGAAGGAAAGCAACACACAGAGAAAGAGACACACTTACAAATTCAAATTTTCGGATGATCCGTCTTCAGGAGAAAAGAGAATGGGCGACCAAGCACGCCGGAGACACAACGGCAGGAAAACCAAGTTTGTAAAGTGTATCTTTTCCTGTGTGTTGCTTTCTTTCGTTTTCGAAATATAGACGGCAAGACGCCGAAATAATCGAGATTCGTGAGTGTTCGTCCTTTTTCTTGTGTTCTCTAGCTGTAACTTTAATTATATATATATACGTTTTCTTCTTCTCGGAATTTGGTCAGGGTTATTTTTCGGAATCACCTTTTCGCCAACGTTTCGTCTTTATTTTAAGACATCCTTAGGGCTATAAAGTAACAAAAACAATGGACATTTGTTATATCTACTTTACATTCATCATAAAAAATTCAAAAAACTTACTCAAGGCTAGGTTCTAAAACCGAACCAACAAAACCGTTATCTGTCATTGCATGTGCTGCTACCCAACGACATTTATTGCCAGCAGCACATGCAATGACAGATAACAGTTTTGTTGGTTCGGTATTAGAAGCTAGTCTTGAGTAAGTAAGTTTTTTGAATTTTTTATGATGAATGTAAGGTATATATGACAAATGTCCATTGTTTTTGTTAGTTTATAGCTCTGAGGATGTCTTAAAATAAAGATGAAACCTTGGCGAAAAGGTGATTCCATATATTAACCCTGACCAAATTACAAGAAGAAGAAAAAGTGTTTATTACTAATTGTGGTCAAGAAAACAATATCTTATAAATATATAACAGTTCAAAATTGATGATAGGTAGTACACAAAGTAAAGAAACACACTTACAAACTCACAAACTAACAAACTTCGTTCATACTTACAAACTTCGTAACTAGCCGTTGCGTCTACAACGTGCTTGGTCTCCCTTTCTCTTTTCTCCTGAAGACGGATTGCCCGAAAATTTGAGTTTTATAAGCGTGTTTCTTTACTTTGTGTGGTAGCTATCTTCAATTTTAAACTGTTATTGTGTCCAGTTTGGATCATCTTTCCGTTTATCAAGTGAATATATATATATATATATATATATAAAGATTTCACATAAACACATGAAATAACAATCAATGATCAAACCACAATAAGAAATGGGAAAACAAGACTAAGATCTTTCAACCGTAAGTTGGGTTCTTGACTCTGACGACGACCGCTTGTTACGGTTGAAAGATCCTAGTCTTGTTTTCCATTCTTATTGTGGTTTGATCATTATATATATATATATATATATATATATATATATATATATATATATATAATATTATTATAATTTAATAATTATAATAATAATAAATTTAATAATTATAATAATTATAATTTATAATTATAATAATATTATTATATTTATTTATATTTTTTATTTGTACACATATATTTGTTATACTTATTACATGGTTTTGCTTTTGTTATTCTCACGAGAATGTCGTCACTAAATCCAGTTGAAACAAAAAATATATCCTGCACATATACAAACACATATGTGTCGGGACAGGAATACATACGACTTCGATTGTGAAACAGGGATACAACACTATTTTCAGAGACTGTAGTGTCCATTGTGTATTTCAATGGTATAGGGGTTTTTTTTTTTTTTTTTTTTTTTTTTTTGTTAGTTTATTGGCAGCTCTCAAACTATATCAGAGAAACTTGTCAGTCTGGCCTAGAGAAAACCTTTAGGATGATGGTGTTCGTGCTAAGACAGAGAATATACTTCCTTGTGCTTTTTAATAGTAATCAAAGGAAACATGGTTTCTTTTTTTTTTTTTTTTTGGATTTTTACCAAAGGAATATGGGGGAGAATGCAAGAAAATCAGTAAGGGAATCTATGCAGGAAAGTTTTCCTAAAGGAAATGATCAAAGATTGCCTAGACTTTATCTACAATCAGTGTTTCCCAAACTTTTTCGAGTGACCGCCCCCCTTGGGTCCATAAACCGATAAAACTCAACACCCTTGAATAATAATCAGATTCCTAGACTAAATAACCAAATGAGTAACATTTTAATAATTAAATTAAAATAATTACTAATCGAATAATTATGTAGAATCCAATAGATGTATTGTTTCATAGCATATTTATGCAAAAAAATTAACACACAGTTAATATAGTTTATTTTATTGTGCTGCTCCCTATGCCTCAAAAGTTACCTATATCCAATATGCAAGTCATCTCCTTGGAGACTTTGATGACGTTGAAGTACACACCTGTGAAGTAGTTCTCTGTGTTAGTACGCCACCCCACATGACTTGGAATATATTTCACTATTCCTCATAATATTTTCTTTGATGTCTATGTTTAGACTGTTTGTACAAAGTGAGCATTTTTTTTATTGTTTAATAGCCACTGTGTGAGGGCGCCATAGAATAAATTCAAGATTTACTGACTTCAGCTCGTGTTTATATACATATCGCCTGGGTAGTGTAAACTTTTTTTTTTTTTTTTTTTTTTTTTTTTTTTTTTTTTTTTAAGTGGTCAATGGCATGTTTGTGTAAAGCTGTAGCAGAAAGTAAATGTTTGTTTTAAAATAGTGAAGAAACGTTTGCAAGGGCTTTAAAACGTGAAAAAGGTATCGGAGGGACGCCCCATAGTCGCCCCCCCCCCCCCCCCCCCCCCCATTAGCAAGGAATCAATACTGTAATCATCATTATACGAGAATGTATGTACGTTATGTGACGCGAATGTAGGTACAGGAAACATCTGAAAAGTACAACAAAGAGGGAGGGTGAAGGGGGGGGGGACGAAAGAGATCCATGGAGAGAGGGGGGAAACGAAAGTGACAGAGAAATAGAGAGAGGGGTTATAGAGAGAGAGAGAGGGGGGGAGGGAAACGAAAGTGACAGAGAGATAGAGAGAGGGGGAAATATATAGAGAGGGGGGGGAAACGAAAGTGACAGAGAGATAGAGAGTGAGAGAGGGGGAATAGAGAGGGGGGAACAAAGTGACAGAGAGATAGAGAGAGGGGGATATATATATGTTGAGAGAGAGGGGTGGAATATATATATATATAGAGAGAGAGAGGAGGGGGAAACGAAAGTGACAGAGAGATAGAGAGAGGGGGATATATATATGTTGAGAGAGAGGGGTGGAATATATATATATAGAGAGAGAGAGAGGAGGGGAAACGAAAGTGACAGAGAGATAGAGAGAGGGGGGATAGAGAGAGAGAGTGAGAGAGGGGGAAACAAAGTGACAGAGAGATAGAGAGAGGGGGATATATATATAGAGAGAGAGGGGGGATATATAAGAGAGAGAGAGGAGGGGGAAACAAAGTGACAGAGAGATAGAGAGAGGGGGAGATATATAAGAGAGAGAGGGGGGGATATATATGAGAGAGAGTGAGAGAGGGGGATATATAGAAGAGAGAGAGAGGAGGGAAACAAAGTGACAGAGAGATAGAGAGAGGGGATATAATAGAGAGAGAGGGGGGATATATATAGAGAGAGTGAGAGGAGGGCGAAACAAAGTGACAGAGAGATAGAGAGAGGGGGATATATACATAGAGAGAGAGGGGGGGATATATATATAGAGAGAGAGGAGGGGGAAACGAAAGTGACAGAGAGATAGAGAGAGGGGGGATAGAGAGAGAGAGTGAGAGAGGGGGAAACAAAGTGACAGAGAGATAGAGAGAGGGGGATATATATAGAGAGGGGGGTATATATATATAGAGAGAGGGGGGGAAACGAAAGTGATAGATAGGGAAA
Source organism: Hermatobates lingyangjiaoensis (assembly GCA_026182355.1). NCBI lineage: Eukaryota > Metazoa > Arthropoda > Insecta > Hemiptera > Hermatobatidae > Hermatobates > Hermatobates lingyangjiaoensis. Next base: position 38,580 of record JAPFBL010000556.1, on the reverse strand, counting down.
GAGGGAAACGAAGGAGAGAGAGAAACGAAACAGTTAGTGAGAGAGAGAGAGAGAGAGAGAGAGAAACGAAACAGTTAGTGAGAGAGAGAAAAAGAAGGAAATGATTGAGGTAGAGAGTGAAAGAGAGGGAAGTGAAAGAAGAAAAAGAGAGAAGAAGGAAACGAAAGAGAAGGAGAAGAGTGCGAACCGCTTAAGAATGTACGAGTACGTGTTATTTGAATTCGTCTAGACTGGGTGCTGTGAACATACGTATGTATAGCATGTGTTGTTTTATGCGAAAGACACAAGGGTTAGACTCGTGTTTCTTGTTTAATCAATAATTAACCACTTATAAACTTTTTTTTTTTGCTCACTTTGACTCACGGTACCCCCATTGCCAAACATTTCTTGAGATTTTCAGCACTGAATAGCATTTTTTACACAAAAATGAATATAAACTCTATCCTGCTTTATTTTAAAGAGGAAATAATTGTCGAGCAGTGTACACGAGTCTAACCTTTGCGGCTCTCATATAAAAACAGCGAATGCTACACAGTCAAACCTGTGGATATAATCATGAGGGATGTTTCAACTCAACACTTTTTTTTATCACATATCGTATGTATGTTATAATTACGGTTTTTTAGCAAAGATTGTTCTGTTGCAATCGGTTTCAGCGTGTTTTTTGTTCATCGGTGAGAAATAGTGTTTTTGTTCATCGGTGAGAAACAGTGTTTTTGTTCATCGGTCCGAAATAGTGTTTTTGTTCATCGGTGAGAAACAGTGTTTTTGTTCATCGGTGAGAAATGGTGTTTTTCTTCATCGTTGAGAAACAGTGTTTTTGTTCATCGGTGCGAAACAGTGTTTTTGTTCATCGGTGAGAAAGAGTGTTTTTGTTCATCGGTGAGAAACAGTGTTTTTGTTCATCGGTGAGAAACAGTGTTTTTGTTCATCGATAAGAAACAGTGTTTTTGTTCATCGGTGAGAAACAGTGTTTTTGTTCATCGGTGAGAAACAGTGTTTTTGTTCATCGGTGAGAAACAGTGTTTTTGTTCATCGATAAGAAACAGTGTTTTTGTTCATCGGTGAGAAACAGTGTTTTTGTTCATCGGTGAGAAAGAGTGTTTTTGTTCATCGGTGAGAAAGAGTGTTTTTGTTCATCGGTGCGAAACAGTGTTTTTGTTCATCGGTGAGAAACAGTGTTTTTGTTCATCGATAAGAAACAGTGTTTTTGTTCATCGGTGAGAAACAGTGTCTTTGTTCATCGGTGAGAAACAGTGTTTTTGTTGAATAAACTATGTTTACAGCTTTGCACAAACTGTCTTTGAGGCCATGGCAAGTGTTTGAGATAGGTAGTTATCGCGAGCTGTGGTCGGCGACAAGGCGCCCCTCACAGGAGCCAATCTGACAGGTGTTGTTTATGTTTGCAAGCAGCCGATGTTCAGCCTGTGGACCAGAACACATCTTCACCGCCTCCGCCAAGGCCGCCGCCCCCACGTGCCGCCTCCCCACCTCCCCTTATCCCTACCGACCTTCCTTCCTTCCCTCCCTCTACCTCTCCGGCCAGGCTCCCGCCCGCAGGTACTTGCATGCACACACTGTTCATATCATCAAACAGACCTCGTCACTATACTAATGTATCCTTGTATGACACAAGCTTTTTTGTAATGATGTACGCAGCATTTGTTGTCTTTTTTGATCCGATTGACATGGTCAGGACCATGATTGCTTACATGGTAGTCATGGACAAATGCTGCTGCACGCATCCCCCTCTCAAGAGGTCTGTTCCCCTGTAACAAGAGAAAAGGGAGATCACACCAATATAAACACAAAAACCTCCTTACACTTTAAGAATAATTAGAACAGGCATCGGCAATCTGCGGCCCATCACGTGTTTTTATGCGGCCCATCACGTGTTTTTATGCGGTCCATCACGTGATTTTATGCGGCCCATCACGTGTTTTTATGCGGCCCTCGCAGATTATCGTGATTCTATCTTAATTAAAAATTCCTTTGCTTCTGCTTATTAGCTCACCAAACATTTTGGAAGAAAATTACAAAATTGAAGAAAAAGACAACTTACTAAAAATCACTTTTTCATGAACTGTGCAATATGTTATAGTATGGTATTTACTTATGTTAGGAAAAGGATTAAGTCTCCACACAAAAAAGTTTATTACAAGAAACTAAACAACGCGTTTTCAACATTTGCGACTGTATACAAGAGTGAGTCGTTGCTTGGTCTCACCACCCCAGCATAGCAGATGTAACCTGAAGAAGAACATCAAGTGTTTGAAACGCGTTGTTTAGTTTCTAGTAATAAACTTTTTCGTGTGGAGACTTAATCCTTTTTCTAACATGAGTAAATACCATACAATAACATATTGCACAGTTAATGAAAAAGTGTTTATTAGTAATTCGTAGCGAAAGGTAATTTCGTATATTAACGCTGACGAAACTCCAAGAAGAAGAAACAGTGTTTATATATATATGCTGCTAATCGTTTGGGCATTGCGTTGTGATAACTGTTTCATTATTATTATGAAATAATGAAACATCAATAATACATTTCATTATAGGAATAATAAAGAGTCAAATAATTATTGATACGTACATATATAACACCAACAATGTATTTATAGTTATTTCTATCTTAATACATTATAAATATAATCTTTATGTATCCAAATACCACAGAAATTACCATGTGGCCCGCGGTCAGTTGGAAATTATACAATGCGGCCCCAAGTTCACAAAAGGTTGGTTGCCCATGCCTGAATTAGAAGAACACGTACTTTAATGATGACATTGCATATGTTTGTTTACTCAGTTATACTTTCAAAAGTATCAATTGTACACTCGTACAATCGATCAAATGGTAAAAAGACAATTTCCTTTACAAGGCATGACGGTTATTGTACTAATAAATTAATATTTATGTACAGTTTCAAACATTATATCAACCCCTTGATAGAAGAAACAAAAATGATCAAAAAGGTTTGTGTCAGTTTTCGAGATAAATAAAAGAACATCTCGTACAAGCGATTCGAATCATTTCTGTGAAAGAAAAAAATTTTACATTGTCATAGTAAGAGGACGAAAGCAATCTAAAGTACCAACAAAACATTTGCTACATCTAACTGGACTTTATTAATTTACCTGAATTGAATTTATTTGAATAATCCTTCAACCGCACTTGTTTATCAGGATTAACTTAAATTCCAGATATCAAATTGTCCTCTTCTTTTATCAGTGACAGAAATCATGACAGAAAAGCTATAGTTTTTTTCTACGTTTCTTTGGGTTCACAGTAGGCTAGTCGCATTTCGTGACTGTTCACAGCTGATTATATAAATTAACATGCTTATATTTCCTTTCTTCTTAACTGTTTATTTCATTGTTCATCAAAGTCATTGTTTTAATTACTTATGACAAAGCACTCACGTAAAACAATTGCTAACTATCGTAAAAAACACCGCTATAAGAGAAGAAAGGTTTGTCAAATAAAAACACATGTGGATGTTAAAACTCCTGCTCTAGCGGCAAGTTTGTGAACTATACAAGAACAGCTGTTCTAATTCGCCGAGACTTGAGTGCAGTGACTCAGTAATAACTGTAATAGGAGCTTTTAGCCTTGTTATCATGACGTCTTAACATTTCAACGTATCATTCCTTTATTACCCATCTCTTGGTTAAAAATAGCCTTTTAAAATAATGGATAAAAATTACCGTTCAACAGAATGATTTATTGATTTTAAGAGTAAAACAAGTTTATGTTAATAAAATTAATTACAATATTATTTGTAATTAAAATATAATTATCTAAGTTAGATAATTTCGTTTAATAAACTTGTTTTCCAACGGCCACACTTTTAAATTTACCTGTTGATTCTACATTGGGAATTTTAAATTTTTGCCTACTCAAGTGTTTTTAGAGAAGGGATCTTTAACGAGTCGAGTGCCTGATATCGTGCAGGCTCGGGACCGAGGGCTTAACGTCCTCTCTGACGGTCGGCGTACTCAGTTTTTATTTAGCTTGCACGTGAATAAATCGAAGGCCAGGTGGGGATCGAACCCCTTACCTAACAAGAATTTTGCCTAACTCAAGTGCATTTCGAAGTAAGGATCTTTAACGAGTGCCTGATATCGCACAGGCTCGGGACCGACGGCTTAACTTCCTCTCTGAAGGACGTTATTTATTTTTTATTTAGCTTGCACGTGAATAAATCGCAGGCCAGGTGGGGATCGAACCCATGACCTAACAAGAATTTTGCATAACTCAAGTGCATTTTGAAGTAATGATCTTTAACGAGTGCCTGATATAATACAGGCTCGGGACCGACGGTTTAACGTCCTCTCTGAGGTACGGCGTACTTAGTTTTATTCACCTGCACGTGAATAAATCGAGAGCTAGGTGGGAATCGAACTCCAGACCTACCAGTTCAGAGGCTGGTATGTTAACCCAAACCTGGTCCTTATTCGAAATAAAAGTGAAAACTTTACTATGGTTTAAACATTTTTTTAATAGTAAAATCTTTTTAAGATGTAACTTACTTGATACTATATAAAAAAATCTGTTGTTTGTTTCTTGCAGATTCGCTTGTGTACTGTTAACTGTAGTATACAAATAAGTAAAGATCTACACCTCGACAAACACTGTATAATAAATAAAAAGCAATTACGCGGTATTTCAAATACGTTATGAAAGCACGGAAAACGTTTTACAAATGATAATCACAGGGTGAAATGGTTTTACACAACCTCCGTAACTTTGCTTCTTTCAACTCGACTTTATCAAAACTGAGTAAATAACCTAATAATAACCTTTCAGCATTTCTAAACCCATTTGTGAGCCAGTTAAGAACAACAATGTGTGGTAGTTTCGATAAACTTGTTTTTGGGCACATCTCAGTATATCCAACTGTGTGCCTTTACTGCACACTGATCAGCTGATTCAAAGAATTATTCAATCATGCTTTAACACAGTGATAATCAAACCTTTTTGACTTCAGACGTGTCAAAATTTTAAAAAATCCAGATATAATTTTCGTGGCGTTATGTTCCACATCGCAAAAGTAAAGACTAAAAAGAAAATATAAATATTTATAAATTTTTGTAAGTTAATTATTTGTTTAATATCGTTTAAAATATGAAAACAAAAATTAAGAAACCAAAATTCAACATTTTAGCATGTTTTCAGAACTTAGAATTTCATATTTTAAATGTTTTTAATGTATATATTTGTCACGTAAATTATTGTACTTGTACACACACATCTGGTTTCATAAATGAATTATTAATTACTATTTACAGAATTAATAGTATTATTATTAATTAGCAATTTTGGCTGTTATGAGAGACAAATATTTATATTATGATATTTTTTATCTTTGAAGATGCGTGTCACTATAAATTGAGGTTGCCTGTCAAGACTGACACGCGTGTCATAGGTTCACTATCACTGCTCTAGATGGACCAGTGAAAACAAATTTCATAAGTAGGGTAAAATTGTCTCTTATCAAATAAGAAACTGTATACAGTAATCTCTACTACTTCGCGGGATTACTTCTTAAAAGAAACTCGATTCTAAGTTCTTTTCTGAGTATGAACCATAATTTTAACACTTCAGAATACTTGAACTGCTTTCTAAACTTAAGAAATTGCTATACATATACATATATTAGCTTCGAGACTGACAGTGTAAAAGATCCATATAAAAACCAACGCCCTGAAGTCACATCGAAAATTATAAAGTATACTGTACTTAATCTTTAATTAATTCATTTCAAAACAAAAAAAAACTACTTTTAAACATGTGTTATGTCATTATTAAATGAAAATAAAGAAACTCGAGTGACCGCGAAAACTCGTGAAATGATGACATTTCTGCGTTAATAAATATTCATTTATTTACGAAAACCCGCGAATTAGGAAGGTTTACTATTACTTGAAATCTACAGGTTTGCACTTATACCATCCGTACTGTGTGGTATTTATTAATGATGGGGGAAAAACAAAGAAGAAATGCAAACAAAAACAATTTGTTTATCAAATAGACATAGTTATAACCAGTTTGTGTTTGTTACCTTCCCGTTCAGCTGAGAGTGATTTAGCTTCACAACTTTTGTTCCTGTTAGGCTTGTTATATAATGTTACCATTCTCATGAAAGTCAACAATGACAGACTAGTTTCCTTTCATCATGATGTCTATGTTTAGCACTATGTAATTAACCGAAAAACCGTGCACACTCTCCTCAATATGTCTTCCTTACTCAGTGATTCATAAATAATTGTCATGTTTGTTAATAATTGGTAAGAACAGTTTTCTATTAACCAATAATTATGAATAAATTTTTTAATTGTATATTAGCTAATTAGTTGTTTTGTGCATGCAATGTTCATTGTTCTTGTTTCAATTAATTCAGTGTTTCTTAGATAGTTATTAATCGTAAATATGTATGATTTGTGTTTTTAAGTAGTTAGAAAAATAATAGTCATTTTAATTAACAGTTGTAAAGATTCAGAGCTAATGAAGAATAAAATTGTTATAATTAGATAATTTCACTGCAATGCTCCAGAGTGATAATTTGAGAAGCGATAAACTTATAAATAAGATAAAGTTTGTTTAGTATGGTTTACAGTGAATAGCTTTATTGGAAACAAATTATTAAATGTCATTGAATATAATTATTTGAGTTTAAAAATAAACTAGTACAAGACATTGATCCTAATTTAATCTAATATTTAGTTATTATTTGTTGTTTCTTATTATTCAATCTATTATTTTTAATTCTTTTACTGGGTTTTGGTTACGTGAGTGGCATTGCCCTTTCTGGACTGTTCTGCCTGATTCATTAATTTATCATGAACTTTAGCTCTTCTAGGTATTACTTATCAACCAATGAAGGATAGAGTAATTAGGTTATACTAGTTTTGGTATGTTCAGAAAAGGTTAAAAAAGAACATACCAATTAACTTTTGGGTTAAAAGAAATATTAACTTTTGGGTTCATATTGCTGTAATTATAACAAATAATAGAGATGAAAACACTGATGAATTCCTATTTCATATATTTCCACAACCTTTGTCATCAGAACTAGAGAATTTTTATTAAGACGTGTAAGGGCAACACTGACGAATCAATCGAATTGTAAATTGTTACTTTTTGCACTTAAATTTTCTACTTGTGTTCTTTGTTAAGAAAGAATATTTGTGTATCAAGATTTAAAAGTTTAAATTCATTTATTTCAAGATTCCTGTTTTAGGCCAATTTAGTATAGTGTTAGTTTCATTTTGTGATGCATAAATCCATGTTTGCTACTGCTAAATGTGTCTACATCACAAAGCGAAAACATTTTAGGTAAGAAATATAGATGCTTGTGTTATTATCAAAATTTTTGCATTCTGCATACGAAACGTTACTGTTTTACAGCCAAGTTTCAAAATGTTTAACGTTTTTTCTGACTAACTAAATTACAAAACTCTGTTATAAGTCTGTTGTAAGTTAAATAGCTGAACCCTACTAAAGTTACTATAATCTCAAAGCACGTTAAATCAAATAATTTAATGAATCTGATACATCACAAATTTAGACGAAGCTTAATCAGCAACTTATCAGGATATAATAAACTCATTTCTTTTGACAAACCGGAACTTTTGTGTCTTCAGCAGATCAGTTCTCTTGATGACAATGAATGAATGAATGCGTAATTGTAATTGTGTAATAAATGTTATTCTTTTTATGTTTGTCTTTTTTAGCTAAGCGTTACAATATGTAGTGTAACTTGTACGTATTTTGTGATGTTGTTTCATCATCATAAGGTTGTTTAAGTACAAAGGCTATTTTCATAGTTGCCTTATCAGAGGTATGACGTGATATTTACAACTTATTTGGGAAAATGAAAGATAGATGTTCCACTTTGTTCAGCTCGTCTGTTACTTCATTTTTGTTTCTTGAACAGTTTCCTTCGCTGTCAGGATCGAAACCTCATAGGAGGTTTCAGGATATCTGACGTCTTTGAATTTGTGATGTTCTTTCATTATCATAAGGTTATTCAAGTACAAAGGCTGTTTTTATAGTTACCTTACCAGGCCTATAATGTGATATTTACTTACTTACTTGTTACTTGTTATTTTGGGAAAATCAAAGATGATGTCCCGCTTTGTTCACCTTGTTTGTTACTTCATTTTTCTTTCTTGAACAGTTTCCTTTACTGTCAGGAGCAAAACCTCATACATGGTTTCATGATATACTATAATAATTTTTATGAACTCAAGCAAAAGTATCTTCACATACAAAATAGTTTCGTGAAAATAACTTGTTCTACCACTGTGCAAAACAGCCTCTGAAAAAGAACAACACCACATCGACACCAACTATTTTGATAAATCTTTTACAATCAGATTTTTCCTTTTGTTTTAAATCTATTGGACATCTTCTCTGGTGTTAGTAGTGTGTTATCAAACCCAGTATTCAATCTCTCAACAACGGATGAGAATTAGATGGTTGGTAACTTACCATATAGGGTGTTGGTGACTCGGATACCTGTTCAAATAATGAAGCTGATATTGAATTGTGGAATTTAAAATCGCTCTGTCATATCCTGTATGAAAACAACATGAGTAGTTTCCTTATATAGGAAATTCAGAAAGATTTATCGAAATTTACCTTTCCCAACAACTTATCAATTAAATTATATCAACAAAAGAAGTCTAAAATGGGAAATTCAAATCGTTGTAACCTCCCCACAACTGTCAGTGTTGATCTGATAGTTCACATCTAAATTGTATTTGACTCGCTACAAAAGTTTTGTTTATTATTTAGAATAATAGAAAGTTCGTTTTGTGTGTTTATGTTTTTTATTTATGTTTAATATTTCATATTGGGTGCGGGAATGTGTTTTTAATTGTGGGAAATTGATTTTTTTTTTTTTTAACACAATGGGGTAAAGTTATTAAGTGTTGATGCAAAGACTATTGAGAGTCTTGCAGGGTAGGGTTGCTGTTTTGTAGTAGTAACAATGTTTTTGGATTTGATTTAGTTTGTTTTGAATTGAAGTAGGATGGATTTCAAAGATTTTTGATGATTTCAGGAAGTGATGCCAGTTCTAACAAGATTTTAACTGGAGATCTAGACACATCGCTAGCCATGCTTGCGGAGAATTTGACCATCAAGGGAGGAGCACAGCAGGCCAAGTGAGACCCCCTCATCAACTATCAAAACCAAACTCTCGTCTTTATAAAACATACTTTGATAATAGTACAGCCAGAACCCAACAATATATATATATATATATATATATATATATATTATTGAAAATGACACCAAATTTAGCTGATACCTGTTTCTTAACAAGTTTCTCAATTTTTCTAAATAACACTCTAGTTATTTCGTCTACACAATAAAGTACATCTCCTATGGTCGACATGTTTCGAATGATCAACATTCATCATCAGGACGTGAATAAGATCTAAGGTGAATTATCTGGTTAAAAATATTAAAATTATAAAAAAATAAAGTAACCACCATAAACTGAAAATTTTAGAGGCTTATATTAATTCAAAAACTGAAACCACTCCTAAATATTCAGGTCGAAAACAGTAGCCGTATTTTGAAGCTATTTAGTTCACATCAAGGGCATCCAGAAACCCTTGCAGGTAGCGACTCAGGTCGAGAGGCCACTCACCCCACAGGATTAACGCCCACCATTTCTTAAACTTTATGGAATACAACCCCTTCTACTTTCTCCATGTATATATAATAAACCAGATAATTCACCTTAGATCTTATTCACGTCCTGATGATGAATGTTGATCATTCGAAACATGTCGACCATAGGAGATGTACTTTATTGTGTAGACGAAATAACGAGAGTGTTATTTAGAAAAATTGAGAAACTTGTTAAGAAACAGGTATCAGCTAAATTTGGTGTCATTTTCAATAATGTGTGTGTCAAGGAATGACTACTACCAAAATTTACGAATATATATATATTTATTGGACAAGGTGTGGAATATATGGAAACTACAGTGAATCTATGCGACACTGTCTCATTTGGGTCTTTTAAAAGATTTAAAACACTGTGACGGCAAGAACAACAACAAAGTAGAGGTGAAATAGGGCCTAAATAATCTTAACCCTACCCGGCTTGGACCCAGCCCTATCCGAAGGCCGGGTTGAGTATATATTGAAGTTTATTCTTCACCAATCAAGCAAATCTCGGTCATCTGTTGTATCTAAATTATTTATTTTATAGCAACTATGTATTCCTTAGCTTCATATGCATATATTGTGGGCAACCTCTGACACGCAAGAGCACAGGTTACCCTTAGCACAGACAAAAAAAAATTACTTTCCTTGATTTTTTGGTATAAGCTTTCATGCCATGACAGTAATGTACGTCCTGGTGGTGAAGAGGTTTAAGCTCTACGAAGCTAAAGAGGTCTCAAGAAAAAGAAGTTGATCTTGTTACCATAGTTATCTTTTTTTTTTAAAAAAAAGGTTAAATATTTCTTTTTGTTTTTTATATTATGTTTTACTGCACTGAAGTAATTTATTTTTTTTTCGTTTAAAAAGTACTTAAGAGATATCAAATATGTTCTAAAAAAAAATGGCTGATACGTGGAAAAAGTTTGCGTTAGAGACTTGATTGTTTTTGGAACACACTCTCAAAAAGTTTGGGTCAGAGACTTGATTGATTTTGGAATGCACTCTTAAAAAGTTTGGGTCCAGAGACTTGATTGATTTTGGAATGCACTCTCAAAAAGTTTGGGTCAGAGACTTGATTGATTTTGGAATGCACTCTTAAAAAGTTTGGGTCCAGAGACTTGATTGATTTTGGAATGCACTCTCAAAAAGTTTGGGTCAGAGACTTGATTGATTTTGGAATGCACTCTCAAAAAGTTTGGGTCAGAGACTTGATTGATTTTGGAATGCACTCTCAAAAAGTTTGGGTCAGAGACTTGATTGATTTTGGAATGCACTCTCAAAAAGTTTGGGTTCAGAGACTTGATTGATTTTGGAATGCACTCTCAAAAAGTTTGGGTCAGAGACTTGATTGATTTTGGAATGCACTCTCAAAAAGTTTGGGTCAGAGACTTGATTGATTTTGGAATGCACTCTCAAAAAGTTTGGGTCAGAGACTTGATTGATTTTGGAATGCACTCTCAAAAAGTTTGGGTCCAGAGACTTGATTGATTTTGGAATACACTCTCAAAAAGTTTGGGTCAGAGACTTGATTGATTTTGGAATGCACTCTCAAAAAGTTTGGGTCAGAGACTTGATTGATTTTGGAATGCACTCTCAAAAAGTTTGGGTTCAGAGACTTGATTGATTTTGGAATACACTCTCAAAAAGTTTGGGTCAGAGACTTGATTGATTTTGGAATACACTCTCAAAAAGTTTGGGTCCAGAGACTTGATTGATTTTGGAATACACTCTCAAAAAGTTTGGGTTCAGAGACTTGATTGATTTTGGAATACACTCTCAAAAAGTTTGGGTCAGAGACTTGATTGATTTTGGAATACACTCTCAAAAAGTTTGGGTCAGAGACTTGATTGATTTTGGAATACACTCTCAAAAAGTTTGGGTCCAGAGACTTGATTGATTTTGGAATGCACTCTCAAAAAGTTTGGGTCAGAGACTTGATTGATTTTGGAATACACTCTCAAAAAGTTTGGGTCCGAGACTTGATTGATTTTGGAATGCACTCTCAAAATGTTTGCCCACTCCTGATCTAACCCTACCTGTCCTTGACCCAAACCAGCCTTCGGGTAGGGTTCGATATATATTGCTGTTTATTCTTCACCAACCAAGCAAATCTCGGTCATCTGTTGTATCCAAATTATTGGAGGATGGATTTCAGAGATAATTAGTTTGTTAATTTTATAACAACTATGTATTCCTTAGCTTCATATTGATATATCGTTTTAGTGTACATAATATAAAAATATATGTTTATTACAAAAAACGTTAGTGAGAGAGAAGAAGCCCGACCTGACCCGAAAGTAATAATTGACATTTGGGCCTAACCCTAAAGTAATACAGTAATCTTTCACTTTTCGCTGATAATGGGGACCGAAGATACCCGCAAAAAGCGAATAATGGACGCGCCTTTATATAAAAGCCTCTAAAGCTCAAACAACGACCTTTCCAACAGAGAGAGAGAGAATCCTGACCTTACTGAATACTCTACTGTGTTGTAAATAAAAATTAAAAACAAAAAGAAAAAAATAAGAAATAATTAATAAAAAAAAACGTCCTTACCGACTATAAGAGAGAAAGAAAGAGAGAATTATACCCTTAATGTATTGTACAGTTGGAAGTTGGGCGATATGAATTATCCAATCAGATCAAGGGAAACATCTTTAGCTATTTTTTTATTAATTTCAACTCTATTTTTTGATATTTTTATTATTCTCTTGTTACAATTGATTATGTTTTAATATTTTTCATTACTTTTTAGTCTTTATTGAATATTTTTTAATAGCTTTTATTACTCTTTAATTTAATGCTGTAGAATATATTTTGACCCAGCAAGTCACTGGTTGTTTGATATCTTTCTCGATCGTACGAGAAGAATCCTGTAAATTTTCGTTCTCTAATATTAACTACTGTACTTTTTCATTACGAGTTGTATTTGTTTTCATTTTTTACTGCAATTACAGTTGAATATTTTTTTAATTTTTACTTGAACATTTCAGGACCCCACGAACTAGCGAGGGATTACTGTAATTTACATTTGGGCCAGAACCTACCCGAAAGTAATAATTGACATTTGGGTCTGACTCTACCCAAAAGTAATAATTGACATTTGGGTCTGACTCTACCCAAAAGTAATAATTGACATTTGGGTCTGACTCTACCCAAAAGTAATAATTGGCATTTGGGTCTGACTCTACCCAAAAGTAATAATTGACATTTGGGTCTGACTCTACCCAAAAGTAATAATTGAATTTGGGTCTGACCCTACCCGAAAGTAATAATTGACATTTTGGGCCCTGACTTAATCAAGTCTCTTTGGCTAAACTCGGCTCAAAACAAATTTATTGTACTTAATACTAACTTGATGCTATGTTGTCAATGCTATCGTATTGGGTTCGCTAACACAAGGAGATCAATGATCTTTCTGGTGAATCACTATTATGTATAACAAGTAAGAGAATTGTCGGTAAAAAGTTAATGAAATGGTCTCCACATATAAACATTTATTGGTATAAACAACGCGTTTCGAACACGTAGTCCTCTTCCTGAGGCATTAACTACAAAATACAATGACACCAGAGAGTTATCTATAGTATACAGTAAATATAGATAACTCTGGTATCATTGTATTCTTTAGTTAATGCCTGAGGAAGAACACTAAGTGTTCGAAACGTGTTGTTTATACCATTAAATTTCTATATGTGGAGGCCATTTCATTAACTTTTTACTCTACAATGAGTAAATACCGCTTCATAAGTGATTGCACGTTAGAAATTATTACGTTAGAAATAAGAGAATGTTTTTAGTATGATTCTCATTTTACTATGTAAATGGTATGTAAGTACAAAGCAATAGTTGTATTGTTACTAAAGGGAGCTGTAAGGGGGGCCAGGTTAGCTTAGTGGTTACGTGCTCACCTCTGAACTGATAGGACCGGGGTTCAATCCTCACCTGGCCCTCGATTTACGAGTATTCACGCGGGAGGTGAATAAATCTGAGCACGTCGTCCTTCGGAGAAAGACGTTAAACCGTCGGTCCCGAGCCTGTACGATGTCAGGAACTCGTTAAAGATCCCTACTCTAAATATATTTGAGTTAGGCAAAATTTAGGACTCCCACTGTAGAATCAATCTTCATTGTGTGGTATCACAAAGGGCCAATGCTTGGCCTACGTGTGTTCCCTTGTGGGACTGCCACTGCAACCTAAGGGAGCTGTAGCCATTGTGAAGTGAGTATCAGCAAGTGTGTATAATAAGATAATGTTTGTTTGCCTTGTCTTAGGAGCATGCAGTGGAACTCACCGAAGAACACGGCCAAGCCGGGAGCTGCTGCAGCCAACTGGACCCCCCAGCCAATGGCAGCCACCACAGGCGCCAACTACCGCCCCATGGTACTCTCTCTTTTAAATCACTCATTGGAGCATGCTACTATTCGCCCTCTGCCTCCAGGCCAAACTGCTTTGCCTTTCCCTTCATCAAACACAAGTCCAAAAAAAAAAGTCTCCTGTTAAAATATTTCCTACAATATGTACCTTACTCAAAGTTTGTGGTATTCATTCTAACCTAGTGCAATCAGTTATTATATGGTATTTACTCATTGTAGGGTAAAAGAGCTAATGAAATTGGTATAAACAATGCGTTTCGAACACGTAGAGTTCCTTAGTCAGTTGAATGGTCTCCATATATAAAAATATAATGGTATAAACAACGCGTTTCGAACACGTAGTGTTCCTCAGTCAGTTGAATTTTGACATATATAAAAAAATGTAATGGTATAAACAACGCGTTTCGAACACGTAGAGTTGAATGGTCTCCATATATAAAAATTTAATGGTATAAACAACGCGTTTCGAACACGTAGAGTTCCTTAGTCAGTTGAATGGTCTCCATATATAAAAATTTAATGGTATAAACAACGCGTTTCTAACACGTAGTGTTCCTCAGTCAGTTGAATGGTCTCAATATATAAAAATTTAATTGTATAAACAACGCGTTTCGAACACGTAGTGTTCCTCACTCAGTTGAATGGTCTCAATATATAAAAATTTAATGGTATAAACAACGCGTTTCAAACACGTAGTGTTCCTCAGTCAGTTGAATGGTCTCAATATATAAAAATGTAATGGTATAAACAACGCGTTTCGAACACGTAGTGTACCTCAGTCAGTTGAATGGTCTCCATATATAAAAATGTAATGGTATAAACAACGCGTTTCGAACACGTAGTGTACCTCAGTCAGTTGAATGGTCTCCATATATAAAAATTTAATGGTATAAACAACGCGTTTCAAACACGTAGTGTTCCTCAGTCAGTTGAACCACAGACAATCATCCTTAGGTTCGTATTCTTTTCTTTATTTTATTTTATTTTTATTTTGTACTATATTTACTTTATACTATAGATAACTCTCTGGTGTCATTGTATTTTTTAGTTAATGCCTGAGGAGGAACACTACGTGTTCGAAACGCGTTGTTTATACCATTAAGTTTTTATATGTGGAGACCATTTCATTAGCTTTTTACCCTACAATTTGTGGTATATTATAATAATTATTATTATTTGAGGATGACTGATAGCACTGCGTCTTAAAAAAAAAACTATTGTACTTCTCCTCTTCTGTACTAAAGTACCCCAGCAGTTAGCTTCAACGCCTACAAGAAGCTCAGCACTTTGTTGGTTCCAGCGGTAAAAGTTTTTCGATGGTTTAGTTGAGTGTACCGAAGCACCTACCTCTGTGCAGTAAAGTTGCCTTCCAGTTAGTCAGCAGATGCAACGGTGTTTCTTCCTCCTTTTTTGCAGAATCTGCATAAATCTTTCGCGAGAAAGTAACTTCCTTTCTCCTTCTTCGGGTCCTCAGGTGCACTTGTGGGAGGTTGGCTCTCACTAGTTAGGACAAAGACTGCGAGGTGCAGTGAAGTATATTCATTACAGTTTTCAAACTTGTAACATACCTCCGGTATAAAGGAACAGCCAAATGTATCTCCTCATTAAAGATATAATTTTTTTTTTATAATATATGTAATAAGCTTAGAAATACGATTAAGTTAGAGGGTGATTGTGTAGCAAAAGCTGTTCTACCGTTATGCTCAGGCTTAAGAGTTGATCTGTAAAGCTCAACTTTAAATTTATGTTTAAAGAAATTATAAACATAAATACCGGTGTTTATTACAATTGCATACTCGTGTGATACCTGTTAGGTCAGAGGTTCCGAAAGTGGATTCCACGGAACCCAGGGGTTCCTTAACGGACTGTCTGGGATTCCGTGAAAAACATTTAGTAAAAACATTTTTATAAAATTTTTTTTTCTTTTTTTGTGGGTATGGATTGATTCTATATTTCTTGTGAATCATGAAACCGAATAATCTTTATATCTACATAATACCCATAAGTAGAAGTGGTCAAAATTTTATTCATATTTAGGATGAATCACTAGTCAGTTTTTCAAAATATCTGATGCCCGAATTTCCTGCTATTGCAAAAGTAGCACTTACACATTGCTGCCATTTCCCACTACCTACTTATATGAAACTGAATTTTCCCTTTAAACTGCCATAGAAACCAAATATCGAAGTAGACTAAATGCTGGGGTTAACTTGATAATCAAACTCTCAACTATAAAGCCAAAAATGGTTACAAAACAAACTCTATTTTATGTGTTATATGCACTTGTAGAAAGAATGAAAGTTAAAATCTTTTAGTTTTGAATTTTTTTTTGAAAAATATACATTGCAGTAATAATACGTTTTTAATTGTTTTTAAACATACACACTATTCATAAAGGCATATGAAAATATTTATATTATGATTGTATGAAATCATTAAAATCTAGGGTTCCCGGGAAAGTAACTGGAACCCTAAAAAAAAGGGTTTCACGTTGAAAAAAAGTTTGAAAAACTCTGTAATGCAGAAGTGTGCTGGCCGTGATAGTATAGTAGGCATGTGATGACTGCACCAGCCCTGATGACTATTGCATCTCGTCTTATCTACCACAAACTTTGAAAACTCTACCGGTTCTTTTAACTGTCTTAATGTTTTGTTGTTTTACTGACCGATCAGTCATACCTCCCCACTGAAGCCACTATGGCTTCTTTGCTCTACGAAACCTTTCCTTTCCCTCTTCAATGACCTAAAACTTCTTCCATCTCTGACCACCTTAGACTACCATATCCCTCCTCTCTTTCTCTCATATAGTAATTCACTTTAAAGCTTTCTTTTTTGTAATGTTTCAGCTCTTTATTTCTATTTTCGTAGTTCCATTTTGAAAGTAACTTAAATCTATATTTACATTTTTAAATTATATTATATATATATATATATATACGAGTTCGAGATTAACAAAGAGCAACACACAAAGTAGGGAAACACACTTACAGACTCAAATTTTCGGGTAATCCGTCTTCAGGAGAAAAGAGAATGGGAGACCAAGCACGTTGTAGGCGCAACGGCAAGTAACCGTTACTTGGTTACCGTTACGGGTTACTTGCCGTTGCGCCTACAACGTGCTTGGTCTCCCATTCTCTTTTCTCCTGAAGACGGATTACCCGAAAATTTGAGTCTGTAAGTGTGTTTCCCTACTTTGTGTGTTGCTCTTTGTTAATCTCGAACTCGTATTGTGTCCAGTTTGGATCGTATTTCGTTTTATCAGTGAATATATATATATATATATATTTCTCTTGAATAGCGTTAATTTAAAATCATTTTTTTTTTTTGCTTATGTTTTAATAATATAGATGATTTATATTTTAGAAATATTGCTTTTCTAATTTAATTTATATTCAAAATGTTAATTATTTAAATTGTTGCTTTTGAGATTGTATATTGCAGGCAGTTGTGTATATATAGAATATATATGAGTGTTTGCCTCGAGTCAAATCTCTTAGGAGTTGTCATTGCTGTCTTAGAGAGTTCACTCTGTTCCTCTGGTCTGACTCTGTGAGAATCATCAGAGACATTTCACTGTTAACCACCTGGCTATTGTCTCTGATGATTAGATTTACCTTTAGACTGTGAGAGTCCCATTCGTACGCCATTTGTGCGAGTTTTCAAAGTACGAGAGTTGTAGAGTACGCCTGTACTCTGTGTTGACCTTTATGCCTGAGCCTGAGCCGTTAAGCCATATCGTTTTTAAATCAAGTCAGGTTGTTTTTGTACGATTTGCCCTTTAGTCGTCCCATGACCACATGGTGATGCCCAAGGTGGACCACTCGGAGGCGGGCAACTCGATGCTACTGTGCGCAGCAGTATTTTAACACGCGCATCCAATCCTTGAAATGTTTTTCCATAAGCATTCTTATCCAATCCAAGAAAAGTTTCTCCAGAAGCTTGTTTATCCAATCCAAGAAATGTTTCTCCATAAGCTTGTTTATGCAATCCTGTGTTGACCTTTATGCGAGCCTGAGCCGTTAAGTCATATCGCTTCTAAATCAAGTCAGGTTGCTTTTTTACGATTTCCCTTTAGCCCCCATACCACATGGTGACCCCAAGGTGGACCACTCGGAGGCAGGACGGCAGGGCAACCGATGCTACTGCGCGCAACAGTATTTGGACACGACATCCTTGTTACACTAGGGGCGAAATACAACACGTTAAGCAAAGTGAAGACCCATGTAACTTAATCCTTTATCTGCGTCATACTCTCTCATATTTTCTCTTCTATACCTACATTAGATTTCTTGTTTTTACTATTGAGTAAATGAAGTTTGTAAAATCTCTGAAAAACTGTTTTTCTAATGATTTTCATACATATTTGTTATTCTATTTCCTGTGATAAACTCAATTTTGTATCTAGACCTTGTGTACCTCAAACATGTCTGTAAAATATGCTCGACTGACTTATCAGGAGCTCCACAAGCACATACTGCACTTGGTCTTAACCTGAATCTAGCCAAAATAAGCTCCGAAGTATCCATGCCCAGTTAGTCTTGTTAACCCTTGTCTTGTCTTATTAATAATAATAACAAGTAACAATATTACTTGTATTATTAATAGTAATTAATTAATTAATATTATATTAATATTAATCATATTAATTGATGTTTTTTACTCTGACGAAGACCGCTTGTTACGGTTGATGAAAGATCTTAGTCTTGTTTTCCCCATTTCATATTGTGGTTTGATCCATACAATGATATAGGTATTTACAGCGTCGATTTTTTTTTTTTTTTTTTTTTTAAAATTTGACCCCAAATCAGCTGAGTCATTGTTTTCTGAGTCAAATTAGATGACATTGTTTCTGATTAATTTTTTTGAGGAGTCTAGCTCATAAATTAGATTTCACTCTGACTTCACGATGTTATCTAGATCAGCACTGAACGCTATTGCATATAGCTGAATAAACAAATAAATTTAGTACTATAAAGTAGTATACTTTACAAAGTCTTACTAAATATAGGAAAGTACTAGAGAATACTTGTTTTTTTTTAGGGTGACTATAGCACTGCGTCATAAAAACTATTGTACTTCCCCTCTTCTGTACTAAAGTACCCCAGTTAGCTTTAACGCCTCCGAGAAGCTCAGCACTTTAGCTGGAGCCAGCGGTAAAAGTTTTTCTATGCTTTTGTTGAGTGTTCCGAAATACTTACCTCTGTGCAGCAAAGTTGTCTTACAGTCAGTCAGCAGGTGCATCGGTGTTTCTTCCTCTTCTTTGCAGAATCTGCATAAACCATCATTGATAATGTCCATTTAGACTCCCTACGTTTTGGTTGAAAGTAACTTCCTTTCTCCTTCTTCGGGTCCTTAGGTGCACTTGTGGGAGGTTTGCTCCCACAAATTAGCGCTTTTGGACCATCTGCGCTTCCGGAGGATGGTCTCTGGACTTCCTTCTCCTTAGTATCATACAGGGGAAAATCCCTGAAAGTCTATCAGTGGTATTTTGTCCGCTCCGGCAGAGCACCGCATACCGGAGTAAAGGCTATTTACTCAAAGGGGTCGCCTGGTACCCTTGAGGCTCCGTTCATAATACAGTAACCCCTGTATCATCCATCCTTCGGCACGGATCGCATAACTCCTTAGATAGTTAAAATCCTTAGGAGCTGAGATAAAAGGAGGTGATTTGGGGGTTAGGAAGGATGTGAAACGAAAATGGTCAGACCCAGCCCCTGATCACCTCCTTGTATCTAGTCACCTCCTTGTATCACCTCTTTCGTTTGTCCTTGGATATAGCAGGTTAACAGGGTAGCCTCGTGAAGGCTTAAAGTCAGAGTTGAGTGTTAGAGGCGCTTAATCACTCCATTACTACCCCGAATATTTAGTTACACAGTTGTTGACTTTTGAAAACGCAAGTCGCCATTGGTTCAGAGCCACGAGCCCTCCATAAAGGCATCAGCAGTAGTAGTAGTAAGTAAAGAGGTTTGACTCGACGGCAGTCTTTGATGGGCATGTTTAGACATATGGCTGTTTTTGTAGGGTCAAGGCATGATGGGCTCGACCTCACCCTTTTCTAGCATGCCACCTACCGCCGCCATGGTAAGTCCTACGCTTGTCACTATATCCTTTACAAAAAAAAAAAAAAAAACTCACTTCCTTATTGCATAGCTTTATATAACTAGCCTAGCTAGCTAGCCATACACATCAGCTGGCCGCAGCTTGCTTCTTCTTTTTCACTTATCTCTGAGCAGAATGCATGTAAACTGCTATATACATAGAAATCGTTAGAACCAGCATACCGAGGACTGTGGACTATGTCACATTACGTTAGATCTCTTTCAATGCATTCCAAGAGGTCAGAATATATCATTAGGTGTGGACCACACAGATGCGAGCTCACACGCCACGACATCGTGACTTATTCTTCCCTAGCTCCCGCTAAAGCTGTTCTATCCTTGGTATAATCGAAGAAACCTGTATATATTTGGCACAGTTTGGAACCCTGTTCTAAAATCAGAAATTTAAGAACAAGTAAAACTAGTTTCCCAAGGCACCACATCGTGACTTACTAAAAGCAAAACTAAATCAAATTTCTTCCCTAGCTCCCGCTAAAGCTGTTCTATCCTTGGTATAATCGAAGAAACCTGCATATATTTGGCACAGTTCGGAACCCTGTTCTAAAATCAGAAATTTAAAAACAGGGTTCTTAAACTTTAAATTTAGGTATTTAAACCACAATATGAAATGAGAAAACAAGACTAAGATCTTTCAACCGTAACAAGCGGTCTTCGTCAGAGTCAAAAACCCAACTCTGACGAAGACAGCTTGTTACGGTTGAAAGGTCTTAATCTTGTTTTCCCTTTTCATATTGTGGTTTTCTATTTGCATAATTAATTTGGTAGAAAGATATGAGTTGGAAATACATCGACCGTCGTATAGAATAATACTAAAATAAAATCGAAACTTTAATAGTTTATCAGGTTCAAAACAAAATCTCATATGCCGACATTTCTGTTTTTTGCAAGCCTTTTTCCGGCGCTTATAAAACAGAGAAACAACTCATATACCATTCCCGGATATAGACATAAACAAAAATGGATTACTACAAAGGGTGGAATGTTACAAGTAAAGCTGAAACAATCAAAATGTAGTCTAAAAACGTTATGAGGACCCAAACGATCAAAATGTAGTTTCTAATGTAGTGCAATCAGTTATTATGTGGTATTTACTAATTGTAGGGTAAAAATCTAATGAAATGGTCTCCAAATATAAAAATTTTAATGATATAAACAACGCGTTTCGAACACGTAGTGTTCTTCCTCAGGCATTAACTAAGGATAATAAGACTCTTATTCAGAGGCACTCATCCTTAGTTAATGCCTGAGGAAGAACGCTACGTGTTCGAAACGCGTTGTTTATATCATTAAAATTTTTACATGTGGAGACCATTTGATTAGATTTTTACCCTACAAAATGTAGTTTAAAAACGTTATGAGGACTCAAACGAACAAAATGTACTCCAAAAACGTTATGAAGACTCAAAGAATCAAAATGTAGTCCAAAAAATTAGCAACTCGTATTTAAATTCAATAATATATCAACCGTTTCATGGAATAGGAGTATTATGTAATCGGGATTCGGTGAATTTTCTATGTTCAAAATCAAAACTCTCACCGATGTTTCAGTTTTATTTTAAAACTTTTTTTTCATCGGCAGAATTAATAATTTGTATGAACAAGAAAATGAAATTTACATTATTTAAACGAACTATCTTGACCGGCCAAAACCTTTGACTAGACTGTCTGGTATAGTTTGAATTTTAAAGAGTTTGGTTTTGAACCTTAAAAATTGACCGAAAACCTACCTAAAAATTGACATAGTACACCTACATTTATACACACGCACATATATATAACAGATTTCACATAAACACGTGAAATAACAATCAAAGCACAATATGAAATTGGAAAAAAAAAGATCAAGATCTTTCAACCGTAACTGACTATGAAGAAGACCGCTTGTTACAATTGAAAGATCTTAGTCATGTTTTCCCATTTTACATTGTGCTTTGGTCATTGATTGTTATTTCATGTGTTTATGTGAAATCATGTTATATAGTAGGTTATTTGTTAGTATATTATTTAATCGGGATTAAGTCAATTTTCTAAGGTTCACAAGTCAAATTCTCGTTGCTGACGTTTCGGTTTTATTTTAAAACTTTTTACTTTACTATAAGTAATCTATAGTGATCGTGAAAAAAATTGATCTCGAGATTTTGACGGAATTATATGTTTTGAGGTCCCAGAAGTCGTTTTATTTTAAAAGCAGAATTAATAATTTTTATGTATAAGAAAATGATTATTACAGCGTATGAAATATTGTAAGTAAAAGTATTTCAGAGATAAGTAAAATAATGTAACGTAAAGAAGTAAACAGTTTTTGAATAAGAAAATTAAATTTACATTATTTTAAATGAATTAATAATGCTGCTAGTCAAAAGCTTCCACTAGACCAGAGATTCCCAAAGTGGGTTCCCCGCAGAACCCGAACCCAGGGGTTCCTTAACGGACTGTCTGTTAAAAACCTGAAAAAACTGTCTAAAAACGGGTTCCGTGAAAAACATTTAGAGAAAAAAAAATTCTAATTTTATTTTTTCGAGTGGATATGGATTTATTCTGTTTCTTGTGAATCATGAAACCGAATAATACTTATACATAAGTAGAAGCGGCAAAAATTTTATTCATATTTAGAATGAATCACTAGTCAGTTTTTGGAGCTATCTGATTCCCGAATTTCTTTCTATTATAAAAATAGCACTTTACACATTGCTGCCACTTCCCACTACCTTATTATGTAAGACCGGTTTTTTTCTTTTATACTGCTATAAAAACTAAATACGAAAGTAGATTAATACACGGTCTGACTTGAGAATCAAACTTTCAACTATAAAACTAAAAATGATTACAAAATAAAGTTTGTGTTAAAGTTGCTAATAATTCTGTTTTATGTGTTATGTACTTGTGGAAGATATGAAAATTTAAATCTTTAGTTTTGAATTTTTATTCGAAAAATACATATTGCAGTAATATTACTTTTTAATTGTTTTCAAACATGCATAGTATTTATAAAAGCATATGAAAATATTTATATTATGATTGTATAAAATCATTAGAATCTGGGGTTCCTGGGAAAGTTACTGAAGCAAAAAGAGTTCCGCGTCGAAAAAAAGTTTGAGAACTCTGAACTAGACTAATCAGGTCTAATCAACCGGACGAAGCTGAAGTTCCAAATTTTTGTCCGTTGCATCCGAAATTTGTTAAAGGGATATTTCAACGTACACACAAAGGACACAGCAGTAACTAAGTAAATCAAATTTCACTAAAACTCAGCATACGAGTTTTAGTATATTACTCTAGAATAAATATTGTTTCAATCATTGTAGGGTAAAAAGCTAATGAAATGGTCTCCACCTGAAGTTGAAACTCCTGAATGAAGTTTTTTTCAGGATGTAACTAAATATGATGAGATACTATTTACTTTGAAGTTGCCGAACCCGTGATGTTTGTACGGTTAACTCGTTCGTTCACCACTTACCTTGATGTGTCTTGTGTTCCGTGTGACAGCTCTCAAGACGTATAACCACCCTAAACAGTAAATCTTTACTTTAGTTTATTTACTGGAGTTACTTGATCCCCCATGAGTGATTGATTTATATATATATATATATAATTAAAGTTACAGCTAGAAAACACAAGAAAAAGGACGAACACTCACGAATCTCGATTATTTCGGCGTCTTGCCTTCTTCAGGAGAGTAGAAAGAAAGAAAATAAAATAAAAGGAGAAAGAATGAAGGAACGGAGACGTAAATGCGTCCACTGGCCGATGTAAACTGGCGCGATACAATGACACGCAGTGCAGCCACCTTAACCAACGTGAACCAGTGTAGGCTGTGAGTTAAAAAAATTATAAAAGTGATATTTAAGTAAAAGGGAGGAGAAAAGTAAAAAAGAGAAAGGAAAGGAAAAAACATAAAACTAACTAAAATTAAACGAGAAAATAAATAAATAAATGAATAAATAAATAAAGATAAAAATAAAATAAAAAAATCATCTGATTAAATTTAGACCAGGGGAATTTCTTGCACCCAATAACCAAATGAAGGCTTCCTCAGAAGCCCTTAGAGTGGTCTGGGTGTCATCATTTGAGAGTGATATATATATATCATAATATATATTATTATTATATATATATATTATTATATATATATAAATAAAAAAAAAACGAAGGAAACACACAGAAAGACACAGACATAACTCACATCGATATTTCGACAATCGTCGTCATCAGGAGGTGCGAAGAGCGAAGAGTCCCGCAGGAAGACAGGGCGGTACTGCCCTGAGTACCGCCTGTCTTCCTGCGGGACTCTTCGCTCTTCGCACCTCCTGATGACGACGATTGTCGAAATATCGATGTGAGGTTATGTCTGTGTCTTTCTGTGTGTTTCCTTCGTTTTTTATTTTATTGTAAAAAAGTCCGCGGGACCGTTTCTTTTAATTGTGGTATATATATATATATATATATATATATATATAATATATATATATCAATGATCAAACCACAATAAGATATGGGAAACAAGACTAAGATCTTTCAACCGTAACAAGCGGTCTTCGTCAGAGTCAAAAACCCAACTGTTGGGTTTTTGACTCTGACGAAGACCGCTTGTTACGGTTAAAAGATCTTAGTCTTGTTTTCCCATTTCTTATTGTGGTTTGATCATTGATCGTTATTTCGCGTGTTTATGTGAAATCTTTTTATATATATATATATCGTTAGTGTACATGTGCATGGACTGTCAGTGGTGCATGGAACAAGAGTGTACTGTATGTGTGTATCATGATTAAGAACAAACACACCATGTCAACCAATCTGTTGCAGGTAAATGCCCAAGCCAAACTTTTAACTTTTAACTACGTCAAAAAAAAAAGGGGGGATACATGCTTATACAGCTTTCTTCAGCAATTCTGTTTTTGTACTTATACTAAGTAGGTATGTAGTACATACATTGTATGTACTTTGTGTCCATGACATTGAGTTTAGTCATCCCTTTCTCATACATCTTCATGAACTGACCGAAAGAAATACGACTATCTCATGTTGACTACAATTTCAACTTTATTTTTTTATTATTAACAAATTTTGAAATTTTGAAGGTGACTATGACAAAAAAAACTACAATTATGGATTGATATTACTCTGATATAATAGGAATCCTTTAAAATATATTAGACAATTTTAATTAATTTTTGATAATCATATCTCCCATTATTGTGCTGTATTAATTTTTTTTTTTGTTATAATTATACTGATTATAAAAGTACAGTGTTTGCAGTTGTTTGAAACAAACTATTTCGAAAGCATTAGAAATAAATCTCTGATATTATTGCTGTGGGGCGTGTATATTTAATTCGATTGTAAATAACATCCTTGATAATGGTCGATGAAGACCGAAACATGTCGATGATATACAGAAATAAAAATTTTGGAGAACTGATTTATCTTGTCCCAAACTTATGGAAGCAGGAGGTAAGGAAATTTGAAAAATTAATTCGAAAATGTGTCAAAATAGAAATAGGCATAGGTTTTGATAGAACGTATTAAATCTGCGTAACTAAACGTTATACTTAGAGGAAATCAGCACTGACGGTAGGTTTAATAACTATGTTATTAAACATAGTCATGTTTAATATGTTTTCTTTTAAAATCATTAGTTGTGCAATCCGTAATTGTGTGGTATTTACTCATTCTGAGGTAAAATGGATAAACCAACAAAAGTCTCCACACAAATGAAGTTTTATTCAACGCGTTTCGAACACTTTGTGTTCTTCATCAGGAAAACACCAAGGAAGTGGTACTGACAAGTGAAAACAACTGACCAACCCGTCAGTACCACTTCCTTGGTGTTTTCCTGATGATGAACACAAAGTGTTCGAAACGCGTTGAATAAAACTCCATTTGTGTGGAGACTTTTGTTGGTTTATCCATTTTACCTTAGAATGTTTTCTTTTGTTAAAACAAGCTATTTCAAAAGCATTAGAAATGAATCTCTGATATTATTGCTGTGGGGCGTGTAGAGTCATGTTTAATATGTTTTCTTTTGTTATAAAAGAAGCATTTTAATTTTTTCTGGGGACCAGGGATGGGGGAGAATAGCCCCAAATTCTTCTTGGGTATCACAAGGAGCTTGCGGCCCTATGTGTGTTGTCTCTCGGGACGGGGGCACTGTATCCCTAGTATAATAAAAGTATGCTGAGGTTGTAGGAGAAGGCATGTGTGTTTGTGTGTCGTACAGTAGTGGAGTAGAGTGTGCATGATTGTACATAAGACTGTGTGCTACATTAAGTGGTGGTGGGTGGTGTAGGCGGGAATGCTGGCCGGAGGCTCCCCCAGGCAGGCGGTCAGCCAGCAGCAGCAGCAGCAGCCCCTAGACCCCTTTGGCGCTCTCTAATCTGCACTCAGGTAGCCTTTCACCTCTATACAATAAACACTCAACTTATTTACTAATCCTACTGCTTCATTTCACCGCCTCTATAAAAACTAAAGTCATTCTGTACTATTTATTCATTCATACTGGGGTGAAACGCAAAAACAAGCTTTATTAGATTCAAACTATTCGTTCATCGTCATGTAAACATCTAAAATATAAATTATAATTTGCTATTGCAAAAGTAGCACTTCACATATTGCTGCCATTTCCCACTACCTACTTATGTGAAACTGGATTTTCCCTTTAAACTGCCATAGAGACCAAATACCGAAGTAGACTTAATGCTGGGGCTAACTTGAGAATCAAACTCTCAACTATAAAGCCAAAAATGATTACAAAACTAACTCTGTGTTAAAATTGCTAGTAATTCTGTTTTATGTTATGCACTTGTAGAAAATATGAAAATTAAAATCTTATAGTTTTGAAATTTCATTTGAAAATAGACATTGCAATAATTGCGTTTTTCATTGTTTTTTAACATACTTACTATTTAAAAAATCTGGAATGGCCTACACTCAACTTTACTATAAATAACTTAATATCAAATTTCTTGAGTATATAACACATAACGTCTAATTTAAGCATAACGTAAACATCTAAATAGGGATATAGGATAATATAGGATATCATTATTCGTCTTTCATTCCTGAGGTAGTACAGATAGTGATTGAAGGACATATCAATATATAAGCTTATTTTTGTACATCACACAGCTGATGCAAAATAATTTCATTAGTATAACTACAGCAGTAATAACATTTTTGAAAAACCAAAGTGAACATTTCTTGATACAAAATACTCTCCTACAAGAGAACATGAACAATTTATTAAACGACATAAGTAAAACAAGATAAATACATCATCGGACACCATCCAACAAAAAACAAACGACACAAACAAGAATTATAGTACCCAGAGAACCAGTTGTTTGTGTCGTTTGTTTTCTGTTGGATGGTCTCCGATGATGTATTTATCTTGCTTTACTTATGTCGTTTAATAAATTGTTTTTTAGCCTTGAAAATGACAAACAACTTTTGGCGAAACGTCGGCTGATGATTAGGAGTTGTATGTTTTGTGACCAAAATCCTCAATAACCAAGAAACAATATCAATATATAATATATAACGTCTCATTTAAGCATAATGTAAACATCTAAATGGGATATGATTATTAGTCTTTCATTCCTGAGGTAGTACAGATAGTGATTGAAGGACATATCAATATATAAGCTTATTTTGGTACATAACACAACTGATGCAAAATAATGTCATTAGTATAACTACAGCAGTAATAACATTTTTAGAAAAACCAAAGTGAACATTTCTTGATACGAAATATTCTCCTACAAGAGAACATGGCTTTTGTTCAAATAGCCAGTGGATTTCTTTCATCGTTTACTTGACATCCTTCTACATTGAATATTAAAGTAAAATTTTCAAATTTAAAACAGGAAAATATCCTTATTTTCTCTGAAAAACATCATAAACATCGAACAAAAAATGTTGTTTTAAGATGATTTATAATTAAAGATGTACGATAATTACATTTATTAATCTCCAAACGAAAGATTTCAATTTTGAATTATCTTTTACATTTTTGGTCTTTTATAGAATTATTATACTGGGAATTTTATGGCTTCTTAGTATTTAATAAGATCATTTTCCTTCCCCTTTGTCAAATAACATATATACGAATTTTTTCTGAGTGAGTGTTATCCTTTTCCTGCCTCCTGTACTCTGTTATAAGGTTGCTATGAATGTATATTGAGAAAAAATATATTAGGAATTAGCCAGTTTACATACTCAAATCGAAGTCAAAGACAGCTATTCAATATAATTTAAATCTTTTATAGTTGGGAGCTTCTAATTTTTGAAAATAATAAATATGAACTATTAGACTAGAATTGTAAAAAAAAAACTGGATATTTCTCAACAAACATAAGTCCTCTTTCTTGAGGAAAGAGTCCATTCGTTACATTTCAATATCATGGAAAGGTACTACATTCACAATAATAATGTAATTGTAACTGATATTAAGTTTTGCTCAAGAGTGCAATATATAGATTTATTAAAGCATTTTATAATGAGCCGTTTAACGTCAAAAAAACATTTTCTGAAAACAGAAATCTTAATATAACACCCCTTTGGTGAATTAATTTTGAAAAAAATTATATCAAACATTTTCCATACAATGTTCTATTTTTAAGCATAGTTTCATTTTGATCCGTCAAACAGTATGGCTTGTATCGCTCTCACAAGCTTTGAGATTGAATTATAAGTCAAAATTTTTACATTTTGTTGAAAAAAAGTATTTCCCGTTGTTTTAAAATTGTGAATATATTTTTCGTTTGTTGCATTTGTAACCTCAAAGATAATGTCAAAATTTCAAAACTCTAGGGTTATCAGTTTAGGAGAAATAAATTTTTTCTAAAAAACGGTTTTTGGCAAAAAAAAGTGACTTTCCCATCATGCATAATTCTTCCCAAACAATAGGGATCTTCTTCCCTATGAGGCCCATTTTTGTGTAAAATATCAACTTGATCCATCAAAGATTCTGGACCTTAGCGTGGTAACAAGCAATGCTAACACACACACAGACATCATCGAAAAAACTTCATAAAACGACTTTTGGGACCTCAAAACATGTAATTTCGTCAAAATCGTGAAATTTTTTCACGATCACTATACTTTACTTATAGTAAAGTAAAAAATAAAAGTTACAAAATATAAACCAGACTTATATACGAGTACAATAAACTGAAAAAAATGAATGATATATCCAATGTCGGATGACCACCGACAGCCGTCGAACGTTCACTGATGGATATAAGTTATGTGATATAGAGTGGGTAATAGGTCATGTGAGACAAGTTAAAAGTTAAGGTGACAAGGCAGTTGGGTATCCTTACAGATTATTATAGCAGTTCCCTGTTTGTAAGGATACCCAGCACCTTTTGTCACTTTATCTTAAATACTCCTACCCTCTCTATATCACACGACTTATATCCTTCAGTGAACATTCGACGGCTGTCGGTGGTGATCCACCCCATTCCATTGGATATATCATTCATTTTTTCCAGTTTATTGTACTCGTATATAAGTCTGGTTTATATTTTGTAACTTTTATTTTTTACTTTACTATAAGTAAAGTATAGTGATCGTGAAAAAAATCGATCTCGAGATTTTGACGGAATTACAGTGGAACCTCTACATACGAGCTACTCTACTTACGAGAAACTCGAGATACGAGAGGTCTTTCGAGCAAAAATCTTGCTCTACATACGAGAGAAAATCCAAGTTACGAGAATTTCCAGAAAGTGAAAGTGTTGCGATTCCAGCTAAAAGGGCAAAAGAAAGCGAAGAAAAGTAAAAACTGATACAGTAATGTTAAAAAGCAAAAAAAAGTGCATAAATAAATTAGTGCCGTAAAAAAATTTAGTTTTTCGTAAAGTTAACTTTAATTTTAAGTGGAAGTGCTCATAATAAACTCGCATTTTATTTCGTTAATATCATCTTATTTATCATATTACTGTATTTTTATGTTCAGTCACTATTTGAATGTGTTTTTAGTAATCAGGAAGATGTGTTCATAGTTATTTAGGGTTAACTTGAATGATTTTGGGAGGCCGGGAACAAATTAATTGGTTTTCAGTTATTTCTTATGGGAAAAATTCGCTCTAGATATGAGCACGATCCGGGAACGAATTAATCTCGTATGTAGAGGTTCCACTGTATATGTTTTGAGGCCCCAAAAGTCGTTTTATGAAGTTTTTTCGATGATGTCTGTGTGGGTGGGTGAGTGTGTTCCATTGGATATATCATTCATTTCTTAGGTTTATTGTACTCATATATAATTGTGGTTTATTTTTTTGTAACCTTTATTTTATTAATTTATAATTTGTATTGTAGATGCTTACATGACGATGAACGCATAGTTTGAATCAAAAAAAAAAACTTCTCTTGTTTGCAGACTTTGTATATTATCCATTTACCACCAGTATGAACTCCATATTATAAATTAAACAGATATTTTATCTATCTACCTCACTTCATTAATATCCTAGAGTCAAATTTAACAAAAAAAAAAACAAGAAATAAAGAGTTAATTTGTTTCTTCTCGTTTATAACGTTTCATCAGAGAGTTATTCATTCACACAGAAAATAATCCACATAAGCATGAGTCACCAATGTCATATAACCTTAACTGTAAAGGTAATGCGTAAATATTGAGAGACGTAAACAGATGTATATCACTTTTCATATATATTGTACAGTAATTGCTTATATTATAGTTATTACTATTATTTTGTCATATACTAAAGCAAGGGTCTTCAACCAGTGGGGTCACGACCCCCTTGGAGGTCGCGAAATGTTTGAAATTGTTTATTTTTTTAAATAGAAAATAAAGGACTAAATTAAATAAATCATTTATTTATTATTAATGCGGCACAGCAATCTCATTAAAGTTACTATTGATCAAATTTATTTTTAATTTTCGCTTTTTTAATTTTGTCTCTCACCAAAGGGTCGCGAATAAATTTTGTCGTCAAAAATGGGTCACCATGTAAAAAAGGTTGAAGATCCCTGTACTAAAGGTCAAAATAACTTTATACAAATAGAATGGTTTGTATATATGAGCCGCTTATTTTGAAAGTGGCCTAATTCCATTTATGTTAAAATCGAGATATTTAAGGGTTTGCGTTTTACAAAATTTAAAAATATTGTCATTTTATTTATCAACTAATTTTTGTTATAAAAATTCTTAGTAATTTTAAATAAATTTTGTACAATTTGCTGCAAAAGGTAAAGATAACGTAAAAATGTAATTATTTAAATAGCTAGCTAAATTTTTTTGGAAAATGGAATTAATCCACTTTCAAAATAAACGGCTCATATGACAGTGCAATGTTTTTTTTATCTTGACATCATATATTCAACACTATTTTTCTGTTTTTATTGAGGTTTGGTTTAGTCTCAAACAGTAAAACACCTTTAAGCCAACGTTTCGTTTATATTTGTCAACATCTTCAGGGCTGTATCAATATAGAGATTACTTAAATCATTAGACATTTAAATGGTTTATACAAACTTTAGTATAAATAAATGCAAATGTTAAATAATGTATACATAAATTTCGACTAAAATTTACCCAATGGTCTACTTATTATTTATTGCTTTACAATTACAATTACTTATGAAATAATTGTAAAAGCAATAGAAAAATTGTCACAGTATCCTTATGTCAATGTAACAAAAAAAAAACATAGCCGAAATAACTGATTTATCAATAAATTCCTCTATGTTACTGTACATGTAAAATGTAATAAATAACCAAAATAATAGTAATAGTAGTGCTAATTGTAAAACAATCATGTTGTAGTCCGGAAGATGACATAAATATATGTCGAAACGTTGGCAAAAGGACTAGTATCAAATCATTAGACCTCAACCCTCAAAAAAATTACATAATATATATATATATATACATAAAGATTTCACATAAACACGTGAAATAATAATCAATGATCAAACCACAATAAGAAATGGGAAAACAAGATTAAAATCTTTCAACCATAACAAGCGGTCTTCGCCAGAGTCAAAAATCCAACTGAATTTGTAAAACCCAACTCAGTTGGGTTTTTGACTCTGACGAAGACCACATAGTTACGGTTGAAAGATTTTAATTTGGTTTTTTTCCCCATTTGATATTGTGGTTTGATCATTTATATATATATATATACAGGAAAGAGAAAAACAAATAAAGACACACACAAAAAAGACACAACGATATTTCGACAGTCGTCGTCATCGGGCAGAAGTAGTCGCTTTGAGTAGCTGAAGCTAACTCCTTCAGCTACTACTCCTTTATATATATATATTCTCATACATCTAGTGAGACAAACGCTCGAGGTGTACCTTAATAATATCTACCTAAAAGTATTATATCAACATATTTTTGTATAAATAAACTAACTGAAAGTATCATTCTGTTGCAGGACTTGAAGTGGACCTGAAAACGTCTCCTCCTCCTCCCCCCTCTAAGCATCTAGTGTTTTTTTTTTGTATTTTAAGTTGATTATTTTGCTTTAAAAAAAAAAAAAAGAAAATATGAAATAATGAAGAAAGATGGCTGTAAGATATATTTTGTATTTATTTAAAAGGAAAGTTGTGGGCCCCCTGGTAGGATGAAGTTAGCTTGCGCGTGGGGGGGGGGGGGGACCCAAAGACAAAAAGCTTTGGCCCATCATCTGCTTTGATACAAAGCAGAGTGCTTGCCGCCCCCTCCCACTTATAGCCTATTACCAATCTATCACCTTTCCTTCAAACGCAAAAACTATTATCTATGTAATTACATATGGCAGTGTGTAACTTAGGCTCACCTTATTGTATATTTATATTCCAGTCCCTTTAAGGGAATATATGTAAAATTATTATTATTATTATTATTATTATTATTATTAAAAAAAAATAAACAAAACATTATCAAAACTGCATGAAACAAATACATGTTGTGTAAAAAGTAGATTATTAATTGTATATTTTATATCAATTTAATGTAACTTATTTTTTTAATTGTGATTAATTCAGTATAATATAAACAAAAAAATACTATTATTTAAAAGAATTATAGCTTTTTCAGGTTAATAGGTTTAGGCTATATGAAAGTATTACGTTAGTTTTTAGCGATATTTAAAAGAAAAAAAAAGGAAGTAATCGTCATTACTTAAAAGTGTATATGTGAAGTTATAAGAAGAATTGACAATATTATTGTATAAGCTAGCACATGAAGTTAACAAAAAAAAAAAAAAAAAAAAAACCCGTATTGAGAAATGATTGTTTGGCCTCTGTGTAGCATTATCTGTTGGTTTTTATCATCTGGTTTTTTTTTTTTTTTTAAATTGTTATAAATGATGTTTATGTTTTTGCCAGTTAAGTTGAAAGTTTGCTCTGTTTTTTATATTTGGCTTGTGTTGAGACAATGTAATTGTTTTTTTTTCTTTTTTTAGCGTTGTTTTTATGTTGGCGTTTTGTTGGGGAGTGTGTGTGTGTTGCTGGTGGGTGGGAAGTTGGGATATGGCGAGTGAGTGTTCGCTCGAGGCAAATCTCTCTGATACTCTGATATTATTAGACAGTATGACTTGTATATAATAAATAATAATAATAATAACATTGTGCTAGCGAGAGAGGCCTTTCTAGCTTTTGTGGGGAGGGCCCTTCAATGTGATATAGCACTCACACGTTCGTCTTACTTAGTCTGTATTTAGCTAGTTTGCCTGTCTTGAGTGAAAAAAGCACTGTTCGCTAGTTGTGTATATTAATTCCAACGTTTCCCCCTCTCTCTCCCCCCTCCCCTCACTCTCTTAAAATATACTATAGTTGTTAATATTTTAAAAAAAAAATACATTCCATAATCTTTGATGTACTTGTTTCAATTTTAAAAATCATTTGCGTGCGCATATGTTGTACATTTAATTGACTTGTTATTTATTAAAAAAAAAAAATTTAAAAAAAAATATATACATATTTATCGAAGAGATTGTTTAGAAAAATTGTCAATATTATTTAAAAAAAAAAAAGTTACGTTTTTTGATTGTAGCAAAATAAATTGTTCTCGAGAATTAAACTTACTTTTGGCCTTGTTTGATGAATTCGCCCTTCTTATCTTTTATGTAGTGAAATAACAACTATGACTAGTGACTACCTGTTTTCAAAGATATCTCACTTTTAGTACGCTTGTACAGGATATTGAAATAATGTAACAAAGTTGACTAGTGACTACCTGTTTTCAAAGATATCTCACTTTTACTACACTTGTACAGGATATTGAAATAATGTAACAACTATGACTAGTGACTACCTGTTTTCAAAGATATCTCACTTTTAGTACGCTTGTACAGGATATTGAAATAATGTAACAAAGTTGACTAGTGACTACCTGTTTTCAAAGATATCTCACTTTTAGTACGCTTGTACAGGATATTGAAATAATGTAACAAAGTTGACTAGTGACTACCTGTTTTCAAAGATATCTCACTTTTACTACACTTGTACAGGATATTGAAATAATGTAACAACTATGACTAGTGACTACCTGTTTTCAAAGATATCTCACTTTTAGTACGCTTGTACAGGATATTGAAATAATGTAACAAAGTTGACTAGTGACTACCTGTTTTCAAAATATCTCACTTTTAGTACGCTTGTACAGGATATTGAAATAATGTAACAAAGTTGACTAGTTACTACCATTTTTCAATCATAGTACAGTTTGAGAACACTTGTACAAAAAGTTGAAAAAATTTACCAATGTTGATTGCTTCCAACCTGTCTTCAATGACATCACACTTTTAGTACATTTTTACATAATGTTGGAAAAAAGTAACAAAGTTGACTAGTTTTTGCCATTTTTCAATCATAGCCCAGTTTGAGTACACTTTTACTAAAAGTAATAAAAATGTAACAAAGTTGACTAGTTAGAACTTTCTTTCAATCATATCGAACTTCTAGTACACTTGTAAAAAAGATGAAAAATGTAACAACTATGACTAGTGACTACCTGTTTTCAAACATATCTCACCTTTAGTACACTTGTAGAGGATAAAATATACAATAAAATGATAAAAATGATTTTATTGAATAATTTCTCAATTTCATATACACTACTTCTCAGGTCAGCATGGAGTAACTGTAATATTGTGGAAATGGAATTTTTGTATAATTCACCAAATATTCAGATATTACCCTCTTTTCTCACAGCATTGTTAATGAAACGCTATGAAAAATGTTTTTTTTTTTTAAAAATACTCAATTTCATATAAACTACTTCTCAGGTCAGCATAGGGTTACTAATTTATTGTGGAAATGGAATTTTTGTAATAATTCTCCAAATATTCAGACATTTTATAACAGCATTGTTAGTGAAATGGTATGAAAACAGATATTTTCAAAAATTTCTCAATTTCATATACACTACTTCTCAGGTCAGCAAAGGGTTACTGTAATATTGTGAAAATGGAATTTTTGTAATAATTCTCCAAATATTCAGACATTTTATAACAGCACTAGCAAATGTACCCGTCTTTGACGGAATCAAAAATTCTATTATACTTGGTATTCCAAAATATCAATTATAGTATTATACTAATACTATAATAAGAAATTGTAGAATAGTAGAAAACACCATTATTAGTACAGTGTTAAACAAATGCCTCTGTATACACTACATTAGCTGTCTGTCCTTCAGGTTCATGGAAGAACAATCAGTTGAAACCTCTGACTATTGAACAAGTAAACTACAGTTGACCACGTGAGAAAAACTTGGTTTTGTTAACTTGAATTCCTGCGTTAGATAAAGTCTCCCTTTGCGACTTAGTTAACGTCATTGCGAAATAGACTCTGACCGGACTTTGCAATAATTTCAACGTAAACAGACAGTGGCTCGGAATCAATGGTATGTGTGGTATACACACAGACTCCCCAATACCACATCCAGTCATTATGTCCGCCTCTATGTAGAGGCTGACATAACTAAACTACCTGTGTAGAGCACGAACTCAGAGTCGTGTCCCGTTGCACAGTTTTGGGGCACTCATGTTTCGTAACATGAAATTTGTTACTGCTACTAAATTGCAGCATGATTGGTTCTCCTACTTTAAGTTTTTACTCATGAGCAGGCAGTCCAGGAGAAATAAATTCAGAGTCAATAAATTCAATTAGATAATGAACTGCTTCTTCATCACTAATCCAATTTCTTTACTGACTTGTAAGTTTCTTTCCTCGGTTTCATATAGCGTAAGAACTTGTTTGTTGATTTCTCATGCCTGTTCATATTAAGGGCTGAGAATTGCTCGTTTACAAAAGATTTATTCTCAATAGATAGTACATCCTTAACTCTGTGAAACACCATTTCAATGATGTCAAATACGCAATATATTCATATGCTCATTGAAATTAAAATCAACTAACAATACCTACTTGCCACACCTGTGTATTTTCAAAACAAACTTGTCTGTGAAGTTAGGAAAATACAGCTAAAAAGCCCATAACTTCGCTTCTATATTGAATTAATAATCTAGTTAGAGCCCATATTTTAAGTTAGGCCCACACAAATCCAGTGTCAATGTTTCAGCTTGCTATGTCTTATGGTGGCTGAGTTTACTTGTGACAAACATTTTTCCGTTAAACGTCCATAACTTCACTTCTACGTTGAATTTCCAATCAATTCATAGCCTATATTTTAAGTTAGACCAACACAAATCTACTGTAAAAGTTTCAGCTTTATATGTCTTATGGTAGCTGAGTTTACCTGTGACAAAGTTTTGCGGACAAACCGACAGAAATTTTTCTAAGGGTGGATTCGGTTTCTCCAATGTATGAAACGTAAAGAAAACTTGAAATGAGTCAGTTCTGAGCAATGTACAGACAAAATCATTATTTTATTTATAAAGATTGTTAATGAAATGCTATGAAAAATGATATTTTCAAAAATTTTCAATTTCATATACACTACATCTCAGATGAGCATTCAGTTACTCTAAAATTGTGTAAATGGAATTTTGTAATAATTCTCCAAATATTCAGACATCTTATCACAGCATTGTTAATGAAATACATGAAAAATGATTTTTTTATAAATTTCTCAATTTCATATAGACTACA
Source organism: Hermatobates lingyangjiaoensis (assembly GCA_026182355.1). NCBI lineage: Eukaryota > Metazoa > Arthropoda > Insecta > Hemiptera > Hermatobatidae > Hermatobates > Hermatobates lingyangjiaoensis. Next base: position 1,327 of record JAPFBL010000556.1, on the reverse strand, counting down.
TCTCAGATGAGCATTAAGTTACTCTAAAATTGCGGAAATAGAATTTTTGAAATAATGCTCCAAATATTCAGACATTATTCTCATTTCTAACAGCTTGTAATGTAAAGCTATGAAAACTGATTTTCTTTTAAAATTCTTCAAATTCATATACTTTACATCTCAGGTGAGCATAGAGTTACTCTAATATTGTGGATATGGAATTTTTATAGTAATTATCGAAATATTCAGAGATTTCTTTACAGCATTGTTAATGAAATGCCATGAAAATTTATTTTTTTTTTAAATATGCAACAATTTCATGAATTGTACTTCACAGGTCAGAAACGAGCAACATTAATATTGTGAAAATGGAGTTTTTGTAACATTTCCCCAAATATTCAGACATTACCCTCATTACTCAGAGAAATCGTAATGAAATACTAAGAAAAATGATTTTTTTTAAAAAAGCATCAATTTCATTTTCTCTACATCTAAGGTCAGAATAGAGCAACACTAACATTATGTAAATGAACTTTTTGTAATTCTTAACCAAATATTGAAATATTTACCTTATTTCTCACAGAATTGTTAATGAAATGCAATGAAGAATGATCATTTTTAAAAATTTCTCGAATATTTGGCGAATTGTTACTAAAATTCAATTTTCAAATATTGGTGTTTCTCCATTCAAACCTGAGATATAGAGTATACGAAATTGAAGAATTTTTAAGAAAAGAATCATTTTTCATAGCATTTTATTAACTATGCTTTGAGAAATCAGGGTAATGTCTGAATATTTGAAGAATTAATACAAAAAGTCCATTTACACAATATTAGTTTTGCTATTTTCCGACCTGTGAAGTTGAATATATATATTAAGAAATATTAAAAAAAAAAAGATTTTCATAACATTTCATTAACAATGCTGTGAGAAATGAAAATAATGTCTGAATACTTCTAGAATTATTACAAAAATTCCATTTACACAATATTAGTGTTGCTTTATTCTCACCTTGGATGTAATATATATGAAATTGAGAAATGTTTAAAAAAAAATCATTTTTCATAGTATTTCAGTAACAATGCTGTGAGAAAATGTCTGAATATTTGGCGAATTGTTACAAAATTCAATTTTCACAATATTGGTGTTTTCTATTCTAACCTGAGATGTTGAGTATATGAAATTGATAATGTTTTAAAAAATGAATCATTGTTCATAGCATTTCATTATTTATGCTGTGAGAAATGAGGGTAATGTCTGATTATTAGAAGAAATAATACAAAAAGTCCATTTACACAATATTAATGGTGCTTTTTTCGACCTCTGAAGTAGAATATATGGTATTAA